>QZGG01002104.1:0-44854 GCA_006409495.1 Sedum album | reverse complement strand
GCTAGTTTCCTACAATTATCCTCAACAAACTTGTCACGAAAATTGCAGTGGTACTATTCTAGTAATAATTCAATTAAAAGGAACACAGTTTGATGGCATAATATATCAACATTTATTCTCTGCTTAATCCCAATTATTTAACCAAAGTAATTATATATATTCAAGTAATTAACATGTGATAAAACAGTACCTTGAAACATGTTCCCATGTGAATTCAGGTGGAAACCAAGAGCTTTCTGAGCTAGATCTGATCCTCAAGAGTGCAACCACCTCTTCATTGGACAAATTTCATTAGATTGATGAAGGCTCTGGTGGTGATGGGGCAAGGAGGATGTAGAAGAATATCCTTCTCTCTCAACCCCTAGATTGGCTGTTGTGGTGCAAGAAGGAGCTGGAGGAAGCAATGATCTGATAAGACCTACATCCTTCTGATGATGAGCCTCTACTGCAAGATCAGTCTTATTGTGGCTTTGTTGATGATCACTGTAGTGCTTTGGGATGGTTATATTGTGAGGTTGTGGGAGAGGTTGAACTTGGTTAAGGTGGGAGTAAGATGAGGGTAGATTTGGGCGGTTAAAGAGGTCATGGAATTGTATGGATTGGTGACTATGTGATGGTAATGGAGCTGAGAATGAGGATGTGGAGTTGTCAAAATTTGGGAATGGGCTACTAATATGTTGAAGATGATTAAGATGATGTTGATTATGAAGAGTTGAAGGTGGTGGAGGTGGTCTAGAGGAGGAGGGAGGTGGTGAAGAAGAGGATGAAGATATGAACTGATGGAATAATTGGTCTTGATGATGCACTCCATCAAACATGTTGAGTAGTGATAGATTGTTGAAACTTTTCTTGAATCTTCTTGCTTCTTTAACCTCTACCTATCTCTCTCTTAGATATTTTTCAATATTCAGTAAATTTGATAGTAGAAGTAGATGGCAAAAAATGAAGAAAAAAACATGTTTATGATTCAGTGCAGCATCTCTGTACTCTCTCTAGCCTGATAGATCTGTTTTTCTCTCTCTCTCTCATAGTTCTATCTCTTTGATCATCCCATTAATTGAAGTTTTTGTCTTTTTGTAAAATCAATAAAGGAGTCGTGGCCCCATCATTTGTATTTCCTCTATGAATGAGTGAATGTGATGTATCTTATTCAGTGACAGAAATCTCTAGCAGCAATATTAGCTGCTAGTGAACAAAGACAGGAAAGCAGCCAGACATGCAGATAGGGTAAATATTACAGTGAATCAATTCTCTCAAACTTCCAAAAATGCCATGCACACCACAACATCTATTGATTGTTCTATAGTGACCTAATGCATTTGGGCCGAATCATTTGTGGGCCGAATCTGTTTTGAGCTGAAACTTAATGGGCTTAATCTTTAATGGGCCTACGCTCCAACGACAACCCCCAAAACCCTACTTGGCTTCGTCTCCAAGCAAGACTCATTCTTGTCTTCTCTCCTCCCCTGCACCAAATTACAGATTCTCTGATTTCGTCAGAGTTTCTAAATTCGTCGAATTAACCCTAAAGATTCAACCTTTATCAATCGGCGATGGAGAATCGATCGGAGAAGAAGACGAGGCAGTATCATCCATACCAAGACCTTCAAATCCCACTCCACACCCTCTACGATCTTCCCACATCCCCTGAATACTTATTTGATGAAGAAGCCCTGCGTCAACGCCGATCCTGGACTGAAAATCTCCAGTACTACACCGGATGCGGTTACTTAACCGGCGCTGTAACCGGAGGAATTAAAGGGACGTTTGATGGACTGCGTGCGGTTGAGAAAGGCGACACCTTGAAATTGAAAGTGAATAGGGTTTTGAACAGTGGAGGTAGTACTGGAAGGAGATTTGGAAACTCGCTTGGGGTTTTGGGATTGATTTATGGAGGGTTGGAGAGCTATGCTTATCATGTAAGAGGTGATGATGATTGGGTTAATAGTGTAGCTGCTGGATTGGGGACTGGTGCTCTATATAGAGCTGCGTCTGGACCGAGGTCTGCAGTTGTTGCTGGTGTGATTGGTGGAATTACTGCTGCTGCGGCTGTTTCCGGTAAGCAGGTGTTGAAGAGATATTTGCCCATTTGAATGAAATCAGATTGTTAAGGACTTACAGGTTCGAGAATTTTGGTATTTTCGGATGCGCAGTCTAGGGGCAAATAATGGTGTTGCCATTTCATTATAATCTTGTTTTATGTCATATTTATAAATGAATTTCTCAAACTCGGGTCGCCTCCTGAGATTGATACATTACTGTTGATGGAAAATTGGGAAGTATTTTTCTCCATTTATATTTTAAATGCTATTTTTTAATAATCTCTGAAGGCGATGCAGTAAGAATTATTGAAATTTTAAGAAGCGTACACTTGTTGTAAATTTATAGTTAGATGTATTCTTGCCATTTTCTTCTGGTTTTCAGTTTCTCCTGAGGTGTAGTATGTTTGTCATTTGGGAGCTTCATGTTTTTGTTAGTTTTGGCTGACTTTTGATGACTGCATGGGTAAACATACATCTTTTAGTCTCAGTCATGCTGCTAGTGTATGTTGCGTAGAGATGGTGATGCAGACTAATTAAACTACCGCTATTTAAAGCATGCAGTTCAATGGAATGTTGGTTTGCGCATAGTTTGGTGAACTAAATCCATACTGTTATGCCAAGACCAAAATTTTGAACAATATATTGTTTGCTGGACTAAGGATCGGCCTAACCTTGATTGCTTGCTGGTTCCGGTTATGAGATGATTACCTAGTAGCTGTCGTACAATACTGTATCACTAAGATTTGCGTAAGTTCATTTATGAGGTTAAATGGCTTGACTCTGCTTTTTGATATTGATCAAACTTCTCTTTTGAGCCGTCACAGTATGTGTTTGTTGTTCTCTTTCTAAATTGTCTTAGGACCATTTGTGTTCTCCTGGTGATTAAGGTATTGTTTCTCAAAGACTTGATAGAGCTAATCTTGGATTTGAATTTTGTTTCTTCATAAATTGATTCCAAGTCTGCCCTCTGTTTTTCTACACTTTCATGCTTGTGAGAGCATGCTACCTTTGCATTACATCCTTCCAGTTGCCTCTCAACTCTTGCAAAACTGGGAACAGACAGGGATAGTGCTCGTAAATTTTGACTGGCAGCAATTTTTGTACTGTTTTCTTAATTAGAAACTATGGGACTTCCCCTTGGTTGATGCAAAACTACATGTTTTATGTTTTTATGATGCAAGTTGTGATCGAAGACACAAGGAGTAGCGGACTATCGATCTCTATTTTCAGAAATTGGTAGTTGATGTACTCAATCAAGAAAAAAAAACCATAAACAGGCAAAATCAACAAGCAACCTGAAAAACTGGAAAAAGTACAGGTGTATTTGTAGTGTAAGTGTGGAACTCTCAAATCTCAATGGCATGTAAGTATATTACCAATCTCAGGATGTCTTTTATATTAGCATTCTCTGAATGGCTTGCTTCAGTTACTCAACTTTCAACGATTCTTCGGTTTTTGATAGGCACAGTGTTTTCACGGCTGACAGACTGAAACATTGATGATGAAATAAGCAAGGTTTTCGAGCACTGATACCCCTGAGCCTGCTGCACGGCCTGTTTCTTGTTCCTACCTAAACATGGTAGATGTTGGATTGTGCTTGTCGAACAACAAAGGATCTTATAGTAATCGACATATTCAGCCACTTTGAAGACCTTAGCAGGGGCGATCAATGGCTAAATAAATCAAAATTTTAAAAGTGCATCAACTCTTTTTGAACAAAAATGTTGATACACGTTTGCTGATCCCTGAGGACAAAAAGTACTGTTGGTCAATAGAACAAAAACTCAGTACTTTGAAATTTTTCGCAGTAAATAGTAAGCAAACACTGTATATTAAATCTCTTGAAGTGCAGTTATCAAAGTTGAAAATTTCTGCACAGAGCTACGAGAATGGAGCAGGTCGAGCAGTTTCAAATCCAACTTATGATGAGAGCTTCAAACTCTTTAGCGCAGATGTCAGAATAGGAAGTTTGTTGGAAGCTCTGTACTTGTAGTCCTTCTCCAAAGCTAGAACAGCTAAAGAAGGCAATTCATTCTCCTTTTCATCCTTACTCCGTGATTTTGATAGGTTCGCAATGGCTGACCGACACTGAGAACGCAACAGTCACATGTCAGTCATAATCGAAATATGTTTCAGATTAGCAACCTATAATAGATTTTTTGGCATAGAGTGAGATCTCACCAAGCAGATTCCATATATAGCTCTTGTGCTCTTGCCCCCAGTCAAGTCAATTGTGGAGGCATAATATTTCTTTGCGGCTTGGATGTTCTCCAGTCCACCTAGTGTGTAAAGAACCTGTTACCACCCACATCACGTTAAATGTCTCTTAATCCATCGCAAAACATGACTGCAGGTGTAGATACTTTTCCTATGTTGTCCTATATCCAATATACAAATGGACATGAAGGACCAACTCCATGCAGATGACCATGCGGGTCAATATATGAAATTTTAATTATTCGTCTTGCTTATGCCATATTTACAATGTCCATTCCATATGTTTCAGCAGTGAAATAGCTATTTAATAGTAGTCTATGACAAACCAAAAATGCAAAGTAATTCATTCAATTTACAAAAATATTGTTTGCTTATTATGAAATTGTAATTCAAAGTGTGGGCCACATTATGTTTCCATCAGAGCACGCAGGTGACAATTCAAAAAGTACTTACATCAGCATATGCAAGGTGGTACAGTGGGATTGTAGGCTGAGCTAGAAGTAGCTCTTCATAGCAGAAGGCAGCTTGTTTGTACCTGGTTAACAAAAGAAAGTGTTATTTTTGCAAGTTCAAATAGCATCGTTTGTAGTCTTAAAACCAGACTGAAAATTCTCACATTTGCAGAGACAAATACAGCTCAGCAAGTTCTCTCCATGCATCATGATCAGCCATAAAACTAACAGCAGGAAAAAGAAAACAAGAAAAGGTAAATTGATAACATGTTATTAAGTTTTTGGTTAGAAGCCATTTTAATTACAAGTTTGATAAAAATGAAAAGTGTAAGCTCCACTTACATTTCAAGATACTTGTTGAGGTATTCAATAGCAACAGATACATTTCCTTGAGCTTTTCCATGGCTATCCTCCTCTTTTGTATTAACTGTCAAATAAATATAATGTAAAACTTCCATCATATGAAGAGCATAATCTAGTTATGACAAAACCAATGATCTTGTCTTACATGATCCAATGGGTTCTCTTCCAAAAGGCTTGAGTACGCCTTTTCTGCCTCTGCCCAAGCACCCTTTGCTTCAAGCAACAAAGCTTCCACCCTTCCTGCATCACCCAACAAAATTCAATAAGAACCTCTTTATCTTGGAAACTAAGCACAAGCTGAGATTTGTAATTAAGATTTCGTACGACTAATGCGGGAAGTTGGCATCCTAAGGCGTTCATGAGGAAACAAGGCAGAGACCAACGGGGCATACTCACATTGTATGATGAACCATCTACATTACCCCGCTAAACACTTTGTCTGCTATTACAATGATATCAGAGACCAATGGACCCACGACCCACTACCATACACTTGACCACAATTTCATGAATGACGAAACAACATTTTGGCTTTCCAATAACAAAAGAATTTCGTATAGGCGAGGCTCAAATACTTACCAACTCTTTTACTTCCAGGAAATTTTTTCTGCAGAGCCCTTAAACATTCCTGACAACCAAACAATAAACAAAAAATAAGCAAACTGTAGCTGGTGTATTGAAACAACAGATGACTCTGTTACACGATTTAGTTGTTACTAATGATTCCTATACCCTCAGTAACAACAAAACAATTTAAGCAACAAACGTCTAACTAAAATCATGAGAAAACTTGTCTTTTAAGAACATATAATTAGTACCATTGCTACACCAAGTGATTGACAATCCATTGCAGCAATTGCTACCTGCTCATATAGAGTCCACTCTGCATCAACAAAGACCCGCTTTTTACACAATAACTCCAAAATTCAACTAGATCAAATACTAATCGAAAAGATCTAATACTAATACACTAAATCTAACACCAGAGAAATAACCACACCAAACAAAAGCACTGACCTTCGGAACCAAGTCCAGATCGCTTCTTATGATCATTCAAAATCGACAAACCATGTTTAAGCACCTTATCAGAACGTCTAACTTTAAGCTTCCGAACTAAACAGAGATACTCCCAAGCTCCGCCACCGCCGTTCTCCACTTGGTTCTCTAACCTATTCAGCTCCGTTTCCTCCGTCTTCGTCACCATCTCAGAGCTTCAGATTAAGAATTGTAAGTTCCGATGCTGTCAACGATCGATGACTTCAGATGCCGGCACGATCGGTAGGCGATGAGATCCGATTTTCGAGCGAGATCAGATTCGACCTAAAGAGAGTCTTATCAGTGCGTTTCTGATTTATTTTATTCTTTTTTCTGATTGGCTGGTTGGATCGAATTCTTTTTGTACATGGTTGGTTACAGTATGACCATTTTACCCTCAGTGAATGATTAGTAAATAATTTCAGGTTCATTTCTTTTAAAAAAATTGGTCATTTATGAATAACCTCGCACTCGTGTCATTTATTTATAAACAATTCTAACAACTCATGTATTAACTTACATAGAATCGAACTCAGGTTGTCCTGACCATGATGATTGACAATTATAATATCTTGTTACTGCAAACTGAGCTAACTCCTAATAGGTTTCCGATTCATATCAAATATTTTTTGATCATATTTGTTTAAGAATAATTTATATATAAATTGATATGAATAAAAAATAATTAGAAAAAATGAAATATCATTTTATATAAAGGTATGAATTTCTAACAATTCTCCATTTTTAGACCGACCTCGCAAAATGCTTTATCAGATAAATTTTTATTATGAAATGACTACAAATAGATTATTCGTCCAACTAATCAATACTTTTTATTGACGTCATTATTTGTAGCTGTTTACATTGAGCATGACTACAATTTTACAAAAATAAAATCTCTTGAATTATTAAAAACATAAAGTCAAATAAAACCAAATTAATTTACAAGGGTGTAATGGTAATTGTTCAGTACGGATATGCTGGTGTTCGACTGTTTGGTTTTGGTGATACAAATACGGTGCCGTTTACGGAAGCATTGTGGTTGCTCAGGCTAAAACCGTCCAACTTTCGTCAGCGTCCTCTCGGCCAAAACCCTAAAACTGATTACAACAATGGCGAAGACGAGCTACACGCGGCTTAAAGGCGCGCAAAACCTCCGACTCCGTCTCCTCCTCTCGACTCTCTCCTCCAAGCCAATCACAATCGAAGATATCAGAGCCAACGACACCTGTCCCGGACTCCGTCCTCACGAGGTTTCTTTACTTCGCTTGCTTGAGAAAATATGCGATGATTGCGAAATTAAAATTAATGAAACTGGTACGAGGTTGAAGTATAAGCCAGGTGTGATTATGGTGGGAGACATCTTGTGCATGATTGTGGAGTTAGTAGAGCAGTTGGGTATTTTATCGAGCCATTAATTGTGCTTGGGTTGTTTGCTAAGAAGCCGCTGAGTATTACGCTCTTAGGTAAGATTTGAGAAAGCTCATTTTTTTCTTATTTTTGTTTTCTATGTTGATCAGATGGTGCTTGTAAAATTTGGAGTTTGTTAGAATTTTATTGTGTAGGAATCTCAATTCAAACTAGTTGTTAACATTTTAGAGAACTAGTCTCAGTGTTTTTCTGTTTGTAGTTTTTTTGTTTAAGTGATGTTTAGCTTAGTGAATTTAACTTAACTGATTTATTTGATGTTGTGTGTAGGGATTACTAATGATGTGAAGAACATGTGTGTTGATTGACAGCGCGTCGTTGTGCACTGCAAATCTAAATTTATAATCCTACTTAAAACAAGTATAGTAGTAAGCAGGGTCGAACCCAAGGGAAAGTAATCTAATCTAAGAGTTATGCTACAACTAATTTTACTCCTATCGGGGGTTTTTGGGATTGGTTTGTGAATTAAACTAAAGGTTTAACTATTGAATGAGAAATCACAATTCAGGGAATCTCGTTGCAACTAGTAATCACAGACCAGACAAGTTTCAAACTAGTAAATTATAGTTGTTCTAATCAGATAGTCCCGCTAGGGTAGTTACCTAATTCTAGTTCTATCTTCTATTACCCGCTAGAGTCTCAAGAAGATGTAACAATTACCTAATCAAACTACCACAATAGTTTCACCGCTAGGCTTTACTACTATGACAATTCAACTAGATATCATGCAATTGCTATAAACCTAAGTTTACCGCTAGGCTGAGTTAGGCAAATAACAATACATGCAATACATAACACAGAACA
The DNA here is from genome assembly GCA_006409495.1 of Sedum album. Taxonomy (NCBI): domain Eukaryota; kingdom Viridiplantae; phylum Streptophyta; class Magnoliopsida; order Saxifragales; family Crassulaceae; genus Sedum; species Sedum album. Next base: position 36,513 of record QZGG01002104.1, on the reverse strand, counting down.
GAATTCACTAGAATAAAACTTGCTATTCAACAATCTCATACAACGTTGCAACTCAATTCCCCAAACTGTAGGGAATTTAGCTACTCATGAAAAACATTGTAACAAAACAAAATAGTAAAACTGAGTTCGAAGAGTTATCGATTGTGAAGATTATGGCTAAAGCTTGATTGCAATTCTCCCCTCTAAGCTCTGGAAATCGCCTCCCTCAGCTCTGCCATCCGCCGTTCTCGGATTGATCCTTTAGGTGTGAAACCCTAGTGAATAAGATGCTGAATTTCAGAATTTGGGCCGGACCGAGCCGACCGCGGACCCCTCTTGAATATTTCCCGCGGACCCTTAAGAATATCTGAAAATATAGTAGGTCCGCGGATTAAATTGTAGCAACGTCCGCGGATGACGTCATGCTGACGTCATCCAGTCTGCATTCGCTTCTTCTCTTCGTCTTCTTGCTCCGAATCCATCTAGAATTGCTCCATAAGCGTGCAAAATCTCCATTGCACTCCAAATACGCCTGAAACGCAAAACACTACAACAAGGTAATATTTCACAAATAAAGCATATAAGAACAACGGAAATAAGACAATGATGGATCGTATAAATACGCTCCATCAAACTCCCCCACACTTATCCTTGTTCGTCTCGAACAAGTAAAAGTCTAGACTGCAGATTCAAATCAATCAAAGTATACTGTAACTACATGATGATCCAACTCGTGATATCCTATCTAATCATCTCGTCAACATCTTCATACAATCATCATCAATAATGCTCAATCTGCACTCAACAATATAGAATACTCGAGTCAAGATATCAATGAATAATGAGAGATAGTCCTTTTCAGATTCCTAACTTCATTCTTCAACTCACAATCCTAATCACATAACAGTTGAGTTTTTAATATAACATCCGAAACATAACATTAGATAAATTCATTGGCAACAACAAACTTTTATTTATTTTTTCTTTCTTCTTTTTGTTGATTTTTTTTTTCACTGGCTTGCCTTATTTTGGCTTGTGCCATTGGTTAAAGCAAGTGCTCAAGTGGGAAGTGTCTTGGTTTTCTTCCTAACCCCCGGCACTAGTCAATAACCAATATAAAACAAAAAACATTTGTTGCCAATAAACTATCCACATATAGATTTCACTTTTCTCCTGTCCTTTTTACGCGAGTCAAGATGAGGGTCGCTCATCTCTTTTCCCGGTTACTCAGACAAGAGATTAGATCATCATTATCACACTTCGGAATGCCACAATATTAACTCAACATATAGCACAATTATTCATGCAAATCTCAGAATGAATGTCAAATCTCTAGGACATTTGCTATCAACTCTACATCACCAGATATCTCAACTCAAAAGCATTCGTATCATCAAGCACAAACATCCAAAACATCAGATTTCATGCATGCAGACATATCAAAACTCATAGGATAGAACATCATTCATATAAATCAGCACTTCATCACAGCATACAATGATAATTCTCCTCTTCGACTCATACAATAACATAAAAACAACTCTAGACTCTAAACTGACTCAACTTCCCTCCCCCACACTTGAAATATGCCGTGTCCTCACGGCACAACATAAAACAAGGATGAAGAAGGGTACACAGACACTAATAAAAACGATAAAAGATGTGATAGGGAATAAGTGACTCCCTACTGATCCTCAGGTGGAGGAAAAGGCTGCAATTCTTGAAAACCTGAAGAACAGAACACACATGCACAGAAAGTGCACTAATCACCGTATCACATCAGAAATAAGAGAAATGAAAAAAACATATAATAAGTACTCTCGGGTTGCCTCCCGATAAGCGCACTGGTTTTACGTCGCTGGCTCGACGATACCTGATATCAAGTCTCCATTACAGGTTCTGCTAAAGGAATATCAGCATCCGAGGGGAATGTCCCTCCATGATAAAGCTTGACTCGTTGTCCATTTACAACAAATTTCTCTCCAGTGCTAGTCTTTTCCAATTCCAACGCTCCATTGTTGTAAACTTTGAGCACAGTATATGGACCTGTCCAACGAGAACGAAGTTTTCCAGGCATTAGACGTAATCTAGAAGAAAATAATAGTACCTGCTGACCGATTTCAAAAGAACGTCTAAGAATGTATTTGTCATGATACATCTTAGTTCGTTCTTTGTAGTCAATCTGACTGTCATAGGCTTCTAAACGCAATTCTTCTAGTTCATTCATCTCTAGCTTCCGTTCTATACCTGCACTAGCCAAGTCAAAGTTACACGATTTAATAGCCCAATATGCTTTATGCTCTACCTCAACTGGCAAGTGACATGCTTTTCCATACACAAGCCTGAATGGAGTGGTTCCAATAGGTGTTTTGTAGGCTGTTCTGTATGCCCACAAAGCTTCATCTAGACGCACTGACCAGTCTTTTCGAGAAGGCTTCACCATCTTCTCTAATATGGACTTAATCTCCCTGTTGGATATTTCTGCTTGTCCGTTTGTCTGTGGGTGGTAAGCTGTAGAGACTCGGTGGTGAACTCCAAATTGTTTAAACACTGTTGCAACCCATCTGTTACAAAAGTGAGATCCTTGATCGCTTATCACCGCCTTCGGTACCCCATACCTGCAAAAGATATTAGTACGCAGAAAATCCACTACAGTCTTACCGTCATCAGTTCTTGTAGCCTTAGCCTCTACCCATTTTGACACATAATCCACAGCCACAAGAATATACAGATAACCATGAGACATAGGAAACGGACCCATAAAATCAATCCCCCAGATATCAAACACTTCATCAACAACAATGGGATTTTGAGGCATCTCATTCCTAGCAGAAATATTACCAACTCTCTGACATCTTTCACATGCTTTACAGTGCTCATATGCATCTCTAAACAAGCTAGGCCAAAAGAAACCACTATCAATAATTTTCCTAGCAGTACGCCTTGGTCCAAAATGGCCACCACATGCATGTTCATGACAAAAAGATAAAACAGATGGGATCTCATTATCAGGCACACAACGTCTAACAATCTGATCAACACCAATTTTCCATAGATATGGATCATCCCAAATGTAATACCTAGAATCATGTTTCAACTTCAATTTCTGAGCTTTATTTAGAGATGGAGGAAACGTACCTCCTACCAAGTAATTGACTAAGTCAGCGTACCATGGTACCTTCTCAATGGCAAATAGATGTTCGTCCGGGAAAGTGTCAGTAATTGCTACATCTTCCTCCTCGAGGACTATCCGACTCAGATGATCAGCAACAGCATTATCACTCCCTTTCTTATCTTTGATTTGTAAGTCAAACTCCTGGAGTAATAGAATCCATCTCATCAGCCGTGGTTTCGTCTCCTTCTTGGCTGTCAAATATCTGATAGCTGCATGATCAGTAAAGACAATCACTTTAGAACCAAGTAAATAAGGACGAAATTTTTCTAAAGCAAAGACAACAGCTAAAAGTTCTTTCTCAGTAGTAGAATAATTTTTCTGCGCTGTGTCTAAGGTCCTGGAAGCATAATATATAACCACTGGCTTCTTGTCCTTCCTCTGTCCAAGTACTGCACCTACAGCATAGTTACTAGCATCACACATAATCTCAAAAGGTTGACTCCAATCTGGTGCTTGTACTATTGGTGCAGTGATTAGGGCTGCCTTCAGGTTATCAAAAGCTATCTTACACTGCTCATCAAAATCAAACGGTACATCTTTCTGCAGCAACTTAGACATAGGCAGTGAAATCTTCGAAAAGTCTTTTACAAACCTGCGATAAAAACCTGCATGTCCTAGAAAAGACTTCACTGCACGTTGGTCAGTAGGATAAGGCAAACCACGAATAACATCAATCTTAGCTCTATCTACCTGAATGCCATTCTTAGATACTATGTGACCTAAGACAATACCCTGAGTAACCATGAAGTGACATTTTTCATAATTCAGCACTAAGTTACTCTCAATACAGCGTGTAAGAACTTTTTGCAAACTGTGTAGACATTCATCAAAAGTATTTCCATACACCGTAAAGTCATCCATGAATACCTCTACACAGTCATTTAACAAATCAGAAAATATGCTCATCACAACACGCTGAAATGTACCCGGGGCATTACACAACCCAAAAGACATGCGTCTAAATGCAAATGTTCCTACCGGGCATGTAAATGTAGTCTTATCCTGATCCTCTGATGCAATAGGAATTTGATTATAACCAGAATAACCATCCAAGAAACAAAAATAAGGCTTACCTGCGAGCCTATCAAGCATCTGATCAATGAATGGCAAAGGAAAGTGATCCTTACGTGTAGCGGCATTCAATTTGCGATAATCAATACACATTCGCCATCCATTTTGTACTCTCTTCTGAACTGATTCACCCTCATCATTAATCTCAACTGTGAATCCTGTCTTTTTAGGGACTACATGCACTGGACTCACCCATTCACTGTCAGAAATAGGATAAATAACACCAGCATCGAGTAATTTCTGTACCTCTTTCTGGACTACCTCCATCATCTGAGGATTCAATCTGCGCTGAGGTTGTCGTACTGGTCTCGCACCATCCTCTAAAAGGATTCGATGCATACACACAGTAGGACTAAGTCCTTTGATGTCAGCTAATGTCCATCCTATGGCTGTCTTGTGCTCCTTCAACACACGTGTGAGTCTCAACTCTTGCTCCGGCTCTAGATCCTTTTTGATAATCACCGGTAAAGTTTCTGCTTCTCCCAAAAAGATATACTTCAAATGATCAGGAAGCGTCTTTAGTTCTACAATAGGAGCCTGCAAAACAGAAGGGACAGGTATAGGGTTACTACACAGTTTAACATCATTAATCTCATACCTGACTGTCCACAGCTTTGCAGCTTTCACTAAGAACCTCCTCCAAGTTATCTTCTCCACACAAGAATTCATTCTTTAATACATCTGATTCATCCATCACCTCTATTGAATGAATTCCTGCAACATTAGAAGGATACTGCATAGATCTAAACAAATTAATCTTCACTACCTCTCCATCTACCTCCATGGAGAGCTCACCTGTCTTTGAATCGACCTTTGCACTAGCAGTGTATATAAACGGTCTCCCTAGTAGCACAGGTGAAGTGTCTAGTATACCTTCATCTTCAGATTTCAGCACATAAAAATCTGCAAGAATTATTAGCTTGCCAACACGAACTACAACGTCAATTAGAATGCCTTCCGGCTTAGCACAAGAACGATTAGCAAGTTGAATCGTTAAATCAGTACGTTGTAGAGGTCCAATAGATAGATAGAATATGGTAGAACATTAATAGCTGCACCAGAGTCTAGCATGCAATTATCTACCTTATTCTTACCAATGATACAAGAAATAAGAAATGGACCAGGATCACCTCGTTTCTTTGCCACCTTGCACTGTTGAAGAGAACAAACATTCTGAATCATGCTTACCTTCTCCGCTTTGCTTCCTCCTCTCCTAGTAGTACACAACTCCTTGAGAAACTTAGCATATTTGGAATTTGCTTAACGGCATCAAGTAGGGATGGTGATCTCAACCTTGCTAAACAGCTCCAACAACTCAGGATCCATAGCCAAGGGCTTCTTAGGTTTCCTTATCTGCGCAGGGAATGGAAGAGAAGTGTTAGAAAACCGATTTTCAGAATTCGGATCAGAGAGCACCGCGGACCCTGAATCAATATTTTCCGCGGACCCTATGGGATTTACAGGTATTGCAGGGATGTCCGCGGGAAAAATTGGTCGGGCGTCCGCGGTAGACGCTGAGTGTGAGTCCGAATTCTTGCTTCTTGAAACCTCTTCCAACTCTTTTCCACCTCTCAACCTCATGGCATTAACACTACTCTTTGGATTCGGGACCGTTTGAGAAGGGAGTCTTCCTGTATCTTTTTGGAGCTCAACCACAGCACCAGTAACGTGAGAGAGCTGTTTCTGCGTCTCACTCAGCTCCTTTCTTATCTCGCTGCTCTTTCTTATCTCACCTTGCTCCTTTCTCATCTCGCTCTGCCCCTTGAGTAATTCCTGCAACATCTCTTCCACTGAGTTAGTTGGTCCTGCATTAGCTGTTGTAGGGTGAGCGTTTGACTGTCTCTGCTGTTGATATCCATTAGTATTGCCCGGATATCTATTCTGCTGACGGAAGGGTGGCTGGTATGGTGGAGGCTGCTGATTCTGTCCATAATAGGTAGCTCGACCTCCATCATTGTTATTCCAATTCTGTCTATTCTGCTCATTCCAGTTCGGTCTACCACCTTGTCTGTTACCAAAATTCTGATAACCTCCCATTGCATTTACATCAGCAGTCTGATCATCTTGAAGCGTTGGACACTCATCAGTTTTGTGGCTAGTGACACCACAAAAACCACAGGGCTTCACTGTCAGCTGCTGCAACATTTCCCTCAACTCTCTAATCTCCCGAGCCATCTGAGCTGTGTTCACCTGTGTAATGACACTGTGTTCTGCAACCTGTGACACATTCCTAGTACGGCTGGGCTCCTCAACTCTACTCGTACCTTCTCTAAATCGAGCACTTTCCGCATAATCAGCTATGATCTGTCTCATCTCTGCCGGTGACTTGTTGAACATGGTACCGCCAGCTGCAGCATCCAATAGCATTCGATCCAACTGTCTCATCCCTTCTAACAAATATGTGACATTCAGGTGCTCATCCATATCAAGAGTACTACAGCTCTGCTCTAGTGCTCTGAACCTCTCGAGATAGTCAAATAAAGGCTCATTTGGTTCTTGCTTAATGGTTGACAACTGTCTTCTAACCTGCAGAGCTCTTCCCGGTGGGTAGTACTTCTCTAAAAATACTCTCTGCATCTGCTCCCAACTAGTGATACTACCTGAACTAAGAGATAAAAACCAGGATTTTGCATTGTCAGTTAAACTTAAAGGGAATGCACGCAATTTGAACCTGTCCTCCGGTGCTGCGTATGGCTTCAACGTCTGACAATCCCATTGAACTCTTGTAAATGCCTTGTGGCATTCTCACCTGACAATCCACTAAACTTTGGTAGGTTATGTGCAATACCTGTTTTGATCTCAAAATTGTCCAGTGCTGGATCTTGTCTAATACACCACTGCTGATTGTCAAGCCTCGGAGCTATAAAATCTCTGTAGGTGCCTCCCTGAATTTGCTGCTGATAATATGGGGGCTGATACTGTCTGTACTGCTGATGAGGTGGTTGATATTGGTAAGGTTGCTGCTGAGGCATGTACTGCGGTGGATAATTATCACGCGGCTGATATGCATCGGCTGGTGGTAACTGTAGATTTGGATTCTGTCTCTCTGCACCGTCATCCATTCGCTGCTGATCCTGTGCTCTTCTGAGTTCCTCTTCTCTCTCCCTCAATCTGCGCCGGATTTCGCGTTCTGGTTCATCAAATCCTTCTATGACATCCTCGTTGTCTCGTCTGCCTCCAACTCGTGACAAGGCTAGATCTCTTTGATTATTGTCGCCTGTATCATCCATTAGAAAAGGTCAAAAACTTTTTTTTTTTCTTTGATAAATAAAAACTGAAAAAAACTATTTAACTAAAACTCTTAAACTAAAGTTGCTTTCCCCGGCAACGGCGCCAAAATTTGACAGCGCGTCGTTGTGCACTGCAAATCTAAATTTAAATCCTACTTAAAACAAGTATAGTAGTAAGCAGGGTCGAACCCAAGGGAAAGTAATCTAATCTAAGAGTTATGCTACAACTAATTTTACTCCTATCGGGGGTTTTTGGGATTTGTTTGTGAATTAAAACTAAAGGTTTAACTATTGAATGAGAAATCACAATTCAGGGAATCTCGTTGCAACTAGTAATCACAGACCAGACAAGTTTCAAACTAGTAAATTATAGTTGTTCTAATCAGATAGTCCCGCTAGGGTAGTTACCTAATTCTAGTTCTATCTTCTATTACCCGCTAGAGTCTCAAGAAGATGTAACAATTACCTAATCAAACTACCACAATAGTTTCACCGCTAGGCTTTACTACTATGACAATTCAACTAGATATCATGCAATTGCTATAAACCTAAGTTTACCGCTAGGCTGAGTTAGGCAAATAACAATACATGCAATACATAACACAGAACAGAATTCACTAGAATAAAAAGTGCTATTCAACAATCTCATACAACGTTGCAACTCAATTCCCCAAACTGTAGGGAATTTAGCTACTCATGAAAAACATTGTAACAAAACAAAATAGTAAAACTGAGTTCGAAGAGTTATCAATTGTGAAGATTATGGCTAAAGCTTGATTGCAATTCTCCCCTCTAAGCTCTGGAAATCGCCTCCCTCAGCTCTTCCATCCGCCGTTCTCGGATTGATCCTGGTTAGGTGTGAAACCCTAGTGAATAAGATGCTGAATTTCAGAATTTGGGCCGGACCGAGCCGACCGCGGACCCCTCTTGAATATTTTCCCGCGGACCCTTAAGAAATATCTGAAAATATAATAAGGTCCGCGGATTAAATTGTAGTACCGTCCGCGGATGACGTCATGCTGACGTCATCCAGCCTGCATTCGCTTCTTCTCTTCGTCTTCTTGCTCCGAATCCATCTAGAATTGCTCCATAAGCGTGTAAAATCTCTATTGCATTCCAAATACGCCTGAAACGCAAAACACTACAACAAGGTAATATTTCACAAATAAAGCATATGAGAACAACGGAAATAAGACAATGATGGATCGTATAAATACGCTCCATCATTGATACAATCAGATCAACTACTTTTCCTTTGCTATTGCGTTTCGGGATACCAAAGGAGGGGCTAGGATTGGAGATTGAAAGCGGTGGTTCCCCTCCTCTTGGTGGAGGGGAAGTTATATTGTCAGTGCCTGTTGTTCATGATTATTTAATGGTGAGTTCCTGTAATTGTGTGATGATGACAATTTTCCTGTTTCAGTGTCTTATATGTTGTTCGACAATCAATAGGCAGTTAAAGCAATTGATGGGGGACTGGTCAAAAGAATTAGAGGTGTCACGTACTCAACCCGAGTGTCGACTCAGTTTGAAAATACTATGATACATGCAGCTCGTGGAATCTTCAATCGCCTTCTTCCTGATGTACATATCACTACAGATCATAAAGCTGGTGGTCAAGCTGGAAAGTAAGTATCAGTTGTTGAATGGTAATGTTACTGCAGTCGATTTGTTGATTCCTACGTTGATTACTGTTTTCTCACAGAGATGATGCTTTGTGTCAGGTCACCTGGTTATGGAATTTCATTGGTTGCAGAAACCACTACTGGGTGTTATATTTCTTGTGATACTGCTGTTTCTCATGCAATTAGTGAAATTGATGACATTGAAGATGAGCGAAGTGAACTGACACCTCCAGATGAGGTTGGTGTGAAAATGGCATGCATTTTATTAGACGAAATCAAACAGGGAGGAATTGTAGATTCAGCACACCAGGTTTGTTATTTTATCCCGTCCAGCTTTCGTTATTGCATTCAATCTTCAAGTTGGGTTAAACACTTAAACTCAGGGTTTTTGGTTGTGTCAATTTTGAGCCCCAGCCCCAATGCATGACCAAAGAATGTTTTGTAAACAGCTATGGACAGAACATATCCTTTGACCTTGTAATTGTGATCTTCTGGCCATAAAATCAAAAACTAAGAAGTTTATGTCAGTTCATCACTATAAATGTTGAACATATAATGTGATCTTTGTCTTTCTACACACTACCAAGGTCAAAAGAATAGGGAAGAAGCGGTGTTAGAGGGTTAAATTGGATTTAGTCAGCTCTCTCTCTATTAAAATATGATATATAATCTTTGAATACCATCAAAAAAATGTTTGTATTACAATGCCTGCATAACAAATACGTACTACATGTGTCGATTGAAATCATACCAAGCATAAATACAATTTCAAAATACAAACTAAATTGTTGTTCCCATAATTTGGCTTGGATGACCTTGACTGACCACTTTGTTGAAATAGAAAAACTTTATCAATAGGAAATTATTCATCAACGATATTTGAATTAGTTACACTCCATGTTTATCTTTGAGATGCTGTCTGTTTCATTTTTTGAATGTACCTCACAGTTTTTTTCTATTTTTCAGGGATTGTTGTTTCTACTTTGTGCTCTCTGCCCGCCCGATGTCTCAAGGGTCCGTGTAGGCAAAATGTCCCCATATGGGATTGAAACAATTCGACTCATCAAAGATTTTCTTGGGGTTATTTTCGTTATTGAACCAGACTCATCAACAGACACTGTGGTACTTAGATGCAAGGGTTGTGGGCTGAAGAATTTGTCAAGAACGTTCTCCTAGAATGCACACCCTTTGTCTTCTTGTGATATGCAGTTGCGACATCAAACAGAAAAGCCAAGTTAGAGCGAGAACAAGTTGATTTTGTAGTTAAGTTATTGTATATCACCTCGTTTTGAAACGAAAAGCATAATATACAGCACCGTGCCTATGTATCTACCATTCTGTGTTCGTAGGCATAAATGTTATGCCACTGCAGATATCAGATAGAGCCATTTGATAACTTAGAACAAAAATGTACTAGGGCAGTAATGAACACATTTTGCCAGCATTATTACTCTTCTAAATATTCATAGTCGTCTTAAATTGCACTGAATATAATACCTATACCAATCACCAACAGCTTGCTGACCGTTTTTTATTTGCAGAAACCGAATTCTGTTTGAAAGCGTGAAACTCCAATACGGCATCGTTTAATCACAGTGAAATGCGTAGAGTTGGGACGGCTCTTCTAAAACCCTACTTGACAGTTTTCCGAAGAATCATCAGAATCTCCGAGCCTTCCTGTTTCGAGATGACGACGTCAATTGAAGAGCAGCACGTTGGAATTCATTGTTACATATCGAATCTTCCTGGCTTTCGTGGAATTCTTAAACAAAGGTAACATTTTTAAACTTTTGCTTTTGCGTAGGTCTGAATTGGAGCATAAGATTTTGGTGTATCTGGATTTGGTGTTCAGGTACTCTGACTTTATTGTTAATGAGGTGGATTTGGATGGGAATGTTGTAAGGTTAACGTCATTAGATCCTCCGCCGGAGGTAATTATATGTGTTATGAAATTGAGTGATTCTTTGAATTTAATTTAGGTTAGCTTGTTTTTTGTCGGTTATCGTGATTGAATAAGTGTTTAATAAGTAATCTTTTTAAGTTTTACGGATGTTTAGATGGTAGAAGACGAGAAGGTCAAGTTATCGGATCAGAAGAAAACAAGTTACGATGCTGAAATAGAGTTGTTTAAAGCTCTTTGTGGTGAATGTGATGCAGAGAAACTAAGGGGTCTTATAGATGAAATGAATCTTGGGACGGAAGATGGTGCTTCTCCGATTGTGCTTTCGCCAAGTTCTGATAAATCTCACCGAACTGTTAGTTTACAAAATGCATTCATCGCTATTTTTCTTGATAACCAGAGTGTGTTTTTGTATTATTTCAGTTTAATTTATTGTATTTTTTCATTTTTCATTTCAGGCGTGCATAATTTCTTTAAAGAGAAAATGAAGTTTCTTGTTACGGATACTGTTGATGGTCCTGATGATTCATCTAAATGTATCCGTGTGCGAGTGAATTTAGGAAAACAGGGCAATGGAAAAGGTTCAAGAAAAAGGAAGGATAGAAGTGGAAAGCCATTTGATAGTCGGGGCTCTGATGATTGGACTGGGTCTAATGGCAAGTTTCTCAGGTATTGTAAGAACTTAGTTTATACATATATTTATCCAATATCCTAACGTAAATTCCACTTAAGGTTCAGTTGTAAGAATTATTTTATATCATTGCTTAGACCGATGGTACCTAGTGCACCCTTGGATGTATGCACAATAGTTGCTTACAACCATGAACTATGCTTCTTTTCTCTTCTTTTACTTAGCTGCTTTTTTCTGCCCATTTCATTTTTCAGCCAGTCAAGTATGCTATCATTAGAAGTCTACACAATACAATGGCAATTAATGTTGTATCTTTCTTTTGAATATAAAATCTTCTTTAGTTTTGTACTTTTGTACGTGTTGAATTTTATTAAGTTCGTCCCTATTTCCCCATTTCATTTTATTAAGTAATATAAAATCATGACCACTAGTGTTTCTTTGGTTATTTGTGCTTAAGTAATTTGATATTTACTTTCTGTAATTTCTTCGATAATGTGATGTATTAGATTTCATCGTAGTTATGAATTCTCAACAAGGTTTCCAAAAAAATTCAGGTTTAATCTTTATAAGGAAAATAAAGAGACACATGAGGCTATATCAATAATAGGAAAGATGCTTGGAGTGCAGGTTTGGTTATTATTTTCTCTTTTGAATAAACTTTGTTCAATCTTTTCTTCAGATACTAGTTAATGCTCCCAATGTTTTAATTTATTTCCTCTGTAAACTCACTTTTCTCCTTTTCCGCTTATGTTTGTGATTTGACACTATCATTCATAATAGTTGACTTTTTTGAGCATCTAAACTCCCCCTATATCATTTTGCCAGCCCCGGTCATTTGGATTTGCTGGAACCAAGGATAAGCGTTCAGTTTCAACACAGAGGGTAATATTTAGTATTTTGTTTTGATCAAATTTTTCTGTAGCCTTTTTTACAGCATTTCAACACTTTTTCAATAAATTTTGTCATTCAGTTTCACGGTTTAGTTGCTTATGCAATTGATTGTGATTTCATCTTGACATTTGACAACATATTAACCCGCATTGAATAGGTGACTGTCTTTAAGCAACAAGCTAGTAAGTTATCAGCGCTAAATAAACGGCTGATTGGCATCAAAGTTGGAGATTTTTGGTAATGTCAGTTCATTTCATTCAACCTTTTTATTCTTTTCTTCTACTCTGATGAATGAAATTGATTTCAGCTATGTCAATGAAGGGCTAGTTCTGGGGAGACTTCTTGGAAACAGATTTACTATTACACTTAGGTGAATATTGGCATAAATTATTTGAACCATCAATGTTGCAATCCATGTCCATTCGTACCCTACTGAAACTGTGTGTGTGTTTACAGGGGAGTCGTGGCAGATTGTGAAGATACAGTTAAAGCGTCTGCAGAGTCCTTGGGGAGACATGGATACATCAACTACTTTGGTTTGCAAGTAATTTTTTTCATTTGAAGTAACACATCTAGCATTCTGGATTAGTCGCTTACTTACTGGATTTTCTATTCAGAGATTTGGAAGTGGGTCTGTACCTACTCACCTGATTGGAGCAGCATTACTTCGAGGTGAATGGGATGTTGCAGTCAGTCTGATTCTTGATCCGAGAGAAGGGGATATCCTTTTGATGAGATTGATACTCATTTCCTTTTTTATGGCTGAAATGCATTGCTTGATTTCTTGACTTTACTAAACAAAGAGACTACGTAAGTAATGCAAGGGAGTATTACAAGGAAAGTGGTGATATACATGGGACACTTAGACAGTTGCCTCGAAATATGTTTGCCGAAAGGGCCATTGTAAGTGTAAATAATAACTGTGTTCTCTATATAAAATCCGTTTGTAACTATAATAATATAGTTTCTTTTGTATATGTATATTTTTCAGCTGCAGTCCTTAAGTGATAATCCGGGAAATTACTTACAGGCTCTGAATGCTGTTCCTAGGACACTCAGAATGATGTAAATCATGATTCTTGGATTGTGTACTTGATATGCTGTTCTCCATTCGATGAATATTCAAATTCTTTGTGTCGTATTGTGTAGGTATGTACACAGTTATCAAAGCTATTTGTGGAACAGTGCTGCGAGTGCAAGGGTGCAGAAATATGGTAAGGTGTTCTATGCCAAGTGGCCACTCTTTTTGTATTCGGTTACTAAAAGTATTTGTTTAACCATTCTTTGGTCAGGAATCGATACTGTTGTGTTGGGAGATTTGGTTTACTGTAAAGACAATCGTCCAGAAACCACTGCAGAAGTTATCATTCCATGCAGTGAAGAAACTAATACGGATAATGTGGACCTTGATGCTTTCAGTGAAGTTCCTGATATAGGTTTTCAAGCTGGAAGTAAAAGTCCAGTGAAGGTTTATGCAATCAAATATTTTACATTATGAAGTTTAAGTTTGATCTTGTGTGGTGCACATTGATAATGCGACTGCATAAATGGAACGTTTGAGATTATTTTAAACCCTTTGCATCTCTGAATCCATATGAAACACTAATCAAATGCACAATAGGATTTAAGAACTCAACTTCACCATCACTTTATGTGAATGTTTTTTGTTTAAAGACAGTCATATATGCGTTTGTCTCAGGATAACATATAGACGGTACCATAGTCATGAGTCATGACTTTGATATTGTTCAAATGCAGTGACACATGGTACTGACTTAATACATTGCATGTTGAACTGCGAGCTATCTTGAATGTTATTGCTGACTTTTGTGACCGATCAGAAACTGTCCTTCCGTATCTGTCACACATTTAGAACTTCTAGATTACTAAATACATTTATCTTTACGCAGGTAGTAAACGCAGAGGATATAGCTAGCGGGGAATATACAATAGAGGATGTTGTTCTTCCTCTTCCTGGGTGAGGGGATGCTTAATTATTTTGCTTGGTTCATCATACTTATCTCAATATTATAAAGATTTAAATAGTAGTGCCAAAATCCTCTTCTCGTTATGCTTTCAACCAAGCATATATTTTATTTGTTTGAAGGTCGCGAGTAAACTTTCCTGAGAATGAAGTTGCAGAAGTTTATCATAATTTGGCGAAGAAGGTACAGTTAACTTATTTTCAATAAGCGAAATGGGGTGAGCTGCCATTGTTGAACAACTAAAAATGTACTAATTCTGTTTTATACCTGAAAAGAAATTGACTGTTTGTGCGTATAATATTGAACATTGCGAACTGTTTTTTTTAAATCGTTCTGTTATGTAAATTTCTGATTAATGTTTGTATTGATATTTCTGGAACTCTTCAGGATGGAATCAATTTAACAGAGACTGTCCACAATGTGAAGTAAAACTTTTGCTGCTTCTATTGCTTCCTTTCTTCTATTGAACTGATTTAGAAATTTACCCACTGGAGGTCTTAGTGTCTTACGTGCTCGATATATGATTTCAGGGATTTCTCAATAACCAAGATGACTGGAGATTACAGATGTGTTTTTCAGAAACCTAAAGATTTTGAATAGTATGATGCCTACTAATTTTTTTCCAATTAAGTAGTGTACTGAGCTTTGCAAAAGCGATCCATTGTTTTGCCTCTTTTACTGTCTAATCATTATTTCTAATATATTTTAAAACAGTGAACTCTTAGAATACACTGATGGAAATGCACCCTTAGCAGAGACAGATATGGACAGAATTGAGCGTTTGAGCTCAAGAAATGAAATGGGAAAGGATGGCCAAACTGATGTCAGCAAGGGTACAAATACTATATCTGATTCCGGAGAACCATCAAACGGTGCAGTAGATGACACAAGCTTTGGTACAGACGGAACATCCCATACAAAAGGAAAGCTTCCTAATTCAAGCAATCCAACGAGTCAATACCCGCAAAAAGCATTAAAAATGTCCTTCACTCTTCCATCTTCTAGCTATGCAACAATGGCCATCAGAGAGTTACTCAAAACATCAACTTCAGTAAGTAGTTTACTTCTCACAACCATTTGATAACTGCTGCCAAACTAGCATAAATACTTGCTCCCCAACTGCTGTGATATTTTTCTTCATATTGATCCTTACACAATCTGACCTTCTTACAGGTTGCATTTCACAAGACACTGAATGACTAGGTTGCATTCATTCCAAGCCTGAATGACCTATCAATGCACTAAATGTTGTTGTTTAATTTATCAGACATGAGTTGACTGACATTAAACATCTTCCTAGATTTTAACCATCAATGAAGTACATTTTTATTTAGAATCCTCAAAACTTTTATTTGCCTAATAAATGTAGTATGAATTCAGCTAAAAAAGTACTTTTGATCAAAAAATGTAACTCATCAATCCTTCCTCCAAGCATACATCAGTAAAGAAAACCCAGAATTACTTCCCCAAGACAAGTTAGATGATGAACAAGAGCTTCTACATCCATCACTATTTCCTCAGCCCACTGCAACACACTTGAACAAGACTGCATTGGTGACAATGAGGCAGCTGAAGCCAATGGCTGTGTCGAGTTGATTGAAAAACTATTCTTCTTATTCATTAGTTTCTTCTCCGGCCCAACCATCTCCGGCCACGAAGCTCCACCGTCTCCTACCGAGAACATAAACAAACCATGCCTATCTACACCACCGCCATTTTCCTTAAGTTTTCCATCACTAGAAGTACTACTGACCCAGTTGAACACATCCCAATAAAACTGCACTTCAGCTCCTCCAATGAAAATCTTCTCATTGCCTCTAAATTTCCATGCTAGTCTTTTTACGACAAGGCACGTCTGTCCATCCACCTTAACTTTCAGAACTCCGCTGTAGCATTCGATAAGTATATCGCGCTTTAATCCTAATAACTCCAAGCTGGACTTATAGCTTCTATGCCCGAACACATGCTCTCTTCGAGATACTAGAGCTGAGTTAAGCCTTAACTGGACTAATCCAATTCTCTTTGCAAGCTCATCCTTAAGATCTCCTAAAAAGAAGTTCACTTTCCCATCACACAAAATGGCTATATAATATCCTGACTCCGGTGCAGCAGAACTTTGGCTGAACTTCGCCTCACGAAAATCCCAAACAACCTTAACCTTCAGGCCATCTTTAATAATAGATTTGGAGCCAGATCCTGGCCTGGACTTGAAAATGGACGATAAGGCAGGCAGGATTAGAGAAATACCAATGGTCAGCGTCTCCGGAACGTAAATGGTCAACGAATGCGAGTACTGAGATTTAGACCATGTAAGCGTCACATAACCTGCAGATGTCAGTGAGCTGAAAAGCTGAGCTTTATAAGTACAAGTAGTCAGATTTTGCGGATTATGTGAACTTCTGCTTGCTGCTACTGAGTTTGGATTGCTGAAACACGACGGAATCATCGCAAACAAGTACTCACTCTCACTTCTTCAGACACTGCTTTTTCCCAACAATCACAATGTTTTATGCACCAGTTGAGACACAAAATGAGATCTGTTTCAAAGGTTGGAGATGTTTTTCTTCTGTCTTTTTTTCCTTCCTGTTTCTTAATTTATTTCGAGCTGTTGAATAAGTATGCGTTGTCATATGGTTTAGTATATTTTGTAGGGTAATGTAAGTTGTAAGGTGTAGCTTTTAGTGTTATTTTTCTCTTTTCCATTTTTTTATATATTGTATAATCATAAGCTGCATAGCTAGCAAGCATCAGTTAATTAAACTAATTGAGAATACAATGTTTTCCGGAGATGTTGATTATTGTGCATATGATTTTGTAAGCTTGATTGGCGCTGTGACTGAGAGAAGATGATTTGTCTATTGTTGAATCTTGAGTTTCTGTGAGCTGTGTTGCACTGGTTGAATGAAACCACCTTTATAACTATTTTTTTTTTCAAATTCAACATTCAAAAGAGTTATTTGGGTTTTGTATAAGGTATGTATTTAGTATTGATGGCTTTGAATGTAATGTAGTAGTGAGTTGTCTGGTTACTTGTAGCATTGAATTCAATTTTAGGATTTAGAAAATATGAGAATCCTTTTACATTTCCTTTAGATTAATTTATGCAAATATTCTACCTAAAATGTTGAAAACTTGTAAGTTATATTGACTCATCATGTTTCAATAGATGTTCATTTAAGAACAGAAATTGAATGACTGACAGTTATACCATTACTCTTTGTACTGATTCATCAACAACTTACGAACTTCCCAACGGATTTACTAAATAATCAAACAAAGAGAGACAACACTACGTGTGTAATGTGTTGTCCCAGCAATCATAGATGATTAGTTTGATTAATCCATAGTTTTCTAAATTTGTTAAACTGCCAACCATAAAATTTATAAGAAGAAGAAGTCAGTGAATGGAAACTTGAGGAAAGTGACTTAGGAAGTTTCTTTCTCATGTTAAAGAAATAAAAACATAAATACATATGAAGCAAGCCAGCTACCTAACAGCCTGGATTTGTGAACACATCATAAGCACTAGCTCATACTTGTGTATGGCAGCAGGCATTGTGTTCCTTGGAATTACGGAGTTAGTTTTTGGTGTTCTCTGCAAGCACATGCCAGAAGATTACTTAGACCAGCTGCATATGACGGTGAGTCGATCCGAGTCAGCCTTTTCAGTATATCTAGATTTCTACAAAGAAAAACCGAAAAACATGATTAATAAAGTTCGTTTGTCAAATAAATGCAAGCTGTTAGCCATAGGACAAAAGGAGTACAACCAAGGAAAATAATTGTGAAGCAGTGCATATACACCTTGCATATACACAGGTGAAACATAAACCTCCAAAAAACAATCAAATACTTCCAGACAAATACCATACAAATGTCTGATAGACAGATAAAGAATGAAGACAGGAAACATTCAGCAATCCATGTCAAACCAGCTGATATACTACCAGTGTCATTCAACAGGCGAGCAAAAAATATGCTAAGCCCAGTCGAGAATTGCTCAAAAAAACAAAACTGAAGGAAAGTATACCAATAAGACTAGGAGAGCCCAACTCAAGGGAGCATTAACATTGCTTCAATATGCTTTTGATATTTATACACAAATTACTCTACAAGAATATCATCGTTAGAGACTCATACATCATCATCAACCATTTATGGAATATGTAGTGTGTACTGATAAGTTTGTCATAGAAACTTATAGTGGCCTCAGTAAAGGATAATCTTCCAAGAGTTCACGTTCCGACAGCATGTCATTTTCATTCTGAGGTGTCCACAATACCTCAACCGCCTGTTACAGACATCAGTTTAATTACAGTGATATCAAGCATTTCAAAGAACTAGCAGATAAGGGATTCGATAGATACCAGTGTTTTGCTAGCTGGGATTGAGGCAAGCTTTTGCAAGGCTTCTTTCAAATCATTACTTCCATTGATGGATGGAAGTTTGTGCACGCCTTCAGCAGCTACCAAGATGGTTACCTAAAGAACACCAAGTGAGATTCTATAGGCAAACATAAAATAAATTCAGAGATGCGACACATGCATTGATAGTATAGCAAACATAAAATAAATTCAGAGATGCGACACATGCATTGATAGTATAGCAAACATCTACATCAATTTGGTTATATGAACAGCACTTGTCAGATATCAACATGTATCAATATAAATAGTAAACTTACCACTATATACTCATTGCTATATCCGCTAGATCTTTGTCCATATGAACTTTGCCTCTTAATGTTGTTCACATTGACCAGAGTCTCTTCGTCGAATTTTCCTCGTTCTTCGATAGAGAGCTGGTTGAATCGCTTTTCTCCCTCATCCATACTCCTCTTGACATCCACCTGACACGAACATCATTGTTATAATACTCATTACCATTTCAGTAGCGCATAACACACATGGAATCAGGAATTAGATGGTGGTTGCTTGCTACATTTCGGATTCAGCCTGCTCTTTGCCGGATAATATGGAGTGAATTACAGAGAGTATATATCTTAGAAAAATGGCTGAATCTAAAAGAAAATTTGGCAATATATGCAAGTGCATGACTGAATTGTTTATCGATGATAATGATTAAGTTGACATTTTCAGGACATCTAATATATATTTTGATCTTCATTGGGCTAAGAATTGTTAGTATGCCTTCATCACACATCAAAAAGAGTAGTGCATTTATCGCTTACAGAGGAATAACCAGAGATGCAGTAATCAGGATGCCGTAGCAAAGCCAACGCCGTTTCTGTAACCAGGGGACAAAGAGAAATAAAAATGTGCCGGAAGAGTCAAAAGAGTTTCAAACACATGCCGATCTGGTTCACTTTAACTGGTAGAAATATGATTTCAAGATACCACCGCTCTGGTTAAAGTGTGAAGAAGATATCTTTTAGGCATATTGACAGTAAATGCATTACCTGTCAACACATAACTTAGGCCTTCAGGTGTTGAGGTATCGGCGACTTCTGCAATCCTATTCAGATCCTTTTGAAGTGACCTCCCCATCCCCAACAAACCAACCTAGAAATCAGTATTTTACCAACATCAACACTAGTCTACTAAAAATCAACAGCTTACCCATTTGGATATTTCCATATTTTGGATATACGATATCACTTTAAAAACTGATACCAAATCAGACTCAAATCCAACACATAATGCCAATCTCAATTACCAGGCATCTCAACTGGTATCAAACAATACAAAAACTAAATTTTCCGACTTTCAACAGTTAAATTAAAGAGAGATCATTCTCAATTAAGAAAACCTCTTCACATGTTTTTGGACATCACGACCTGTAATGATAAATAATGACAACACACTGCACAAAATGCAACAAAACAAAAGCACGTTGGGCCAGCAAAAAACAGTACCTGAAGCTTAATAACACTTGTTTTATCCACAGCAGTAAGTACACTTCCCTCGCCCTTATCCGACAGAAACCCCGAAACCAACACAAAAGCCGCAAATCCCATAAACATCAAAACTAAACTCGAACCAGCCCCAACTCCAAATCCAACCGCTGGTCCAACATAAACTCCACCACCACCAAACGGTGATGGCGCATAGTACGGCACCGAATACGAAAAGCTAGGGCTTGGTGACCTCGTCGAGTAGCTTCTAGAAGACGACGAAGATGAAGATGACGAAAACGACCTCCCTCCCATCCTTCCACCGGAAGCAGCCAACGCAGCAGGGTCGTACATCAATAACGCCGATACCAAAACTGCTACAACCGCCGGCTTTTTAAGCGATTCGATTGCGCGTAGCATCGCGTCGAGGATGCGATTGGATGAGGTTTGTTGTGAAACGATGGTTAAGGATGACGTGGAGGGTTTGGCGTTGTTTGGTGGTTTTGAAAGGATGCATTTTAGAGCGAAAGGTCGGATTTTTAACGGTTTTTGAGGAAAAGGGAGTCGAGAATTGCAATAAAGTTGTGAAATTGGAGGTTGGAGAATGGAAGGAATGCGATTGCAGCTGAGTGGATTGGACTCGATGAGCGCCATGGAAAACGAGGAGGACAAGTTGGAATTGAGGAAGATGGAAAACGGAGGATTTTATAGTTTAGGATTAAATTGAAAATGGAATAATTACAATAGCACCCCTTTGATTTCGATTTTCTTAAATTTTGGTCCATAATTTGAGGAATGAATGATAGAGAATTGTCAATGTTAATGCTCAAGTGATGTAATCAAGTTTGGGCATGGAAATGGGAGCATAGATTTTCGTGGTAGCTGATTGCTGGAAATAGATTACGGATAGAGTAGGGAGTTGTCTTCTCATGCAGGTATGATGCTAACTTGCAGTAGCCAGTAAATTGAGTTCATGGTTACGAATAATATTTTATAGTAATGTAAAAGGTTTAAGTGATACCTACAATTTTATAAAAATTTGTTCATTAATAAAAATAATTATCAAATTCAATTGTCAAACGGATTGTAATCCTAAAACTTATGAAACTCTTTTGTCTTATGAAACTTACAATCTCTTTTGATCTTATTCATAAATTTAATATTTTCATTGGGCATGGATAATAATTATTATTTTGTAGAACATTGAGACACGATCTTGACCATTAATTAATTATAATCAAACAGTTAAAATTTTTAATAAAATAACCATCATATCAAATCGCTCTATGTTTTTCACAAATCAACGATTCAAATTTTATTCTACATTCTTATATTGTCTCACATAATCTTAACCTCAAAGAATATATATTTAAATATTAATAAAACATCGTGTAGCAGCTGGACCGGAATTTGTAGCAGTGGACCAGACCTGACGCGTGCTGGACAGGTGACGTCGTTTACGTTTTTGAATCTGTTTGAAAATTCCAATAAGGCCAACAGAGTGGTGCTCTGTTGGCTGAGGGACCTGACAAAGGAACCTTAGGGCCATGGTTCGAACTCTGGCCCTCAGGGACCTCAGGGAAGTTGTTGATTTGATGCGCTATGGATGCTCATTTCTTCCCCCATAAGAGGAGACATTTGGACTTCATTGCTTGAAGTGATGCAAGATTACTTGAATTTTGATTATATGATTGAAGTTCATTGGTGGCAGTGCCTAGATGGCTTGTGCGTTCAAAGTATTTGTTGTACTAGATGAATATGTAATATCTAGTACTCAATTGTAAACCCACCCATCAAAAAAAAGAAAATTCCAATAAGTTTCGTTATCAAAATTTTAAATTCCGTATAGTCTTAGGTAGCTCTTTCTTCTCAAACTCTCTGTCTTCTCTCTTATTTCATTTCTTTTTTTCTTTCGATCAGCCTCCTTGCTCCGGGGTGGAGGAGTAAAATCCCTCCTACACAGGTGATGGATTTTACTTCCTCTGCCCCAAGGAGTAGTTTTGATGTTGTTATTTCCTTCTTTCACGGTAATCTCCATCATAGCCGCCGTCTTCACCATAGCCGCCGCCGTCATCATCATGCATGTGGCCGATCTTCATCTCATCAGCAGCCTCTTACCTCCCCGGCTACATGCATGTGACAGATTGGCTTACTTGATCTTCTGATGTCATGTGTATAAATAACCGACATAGTTTGTTTGTTAATATGTTTAATCATCCTTAGTGGATGCTTGTTGTCATGTAGGGTTTCTTCTCAAATCTCAGCATGTTTTATGCTGTAAAATAAGGCTTGATATCTGCCAGGGTCGCTTTGATGTCCGAGTATCGGATCAGTGGGAGGTGATGGTGAAGGAGCCACTAATGGCCTGTTCGTTCATCGGTTTATTGAGATACTCAATGTCTGAAGTGTCTCAAACTTTTTACCATCAGTTATATTTCAACAAAACAAATCATGATCGGATGTATTTGTAATCGATTGTATTCATGATCAATGAAATATACCCACTTATCAAAAAAAAAAAAAAAAAAAATTTTAAATTCCGTACATAAGACCTTGTTCCTGGTTTAGCTTGTTCTGAAACAAAATCAATTAAAATATCAGAGAAATCGTTATTTTTACTGGAGATGGAAATGCATTGTTACTTCAGTGAAAGTTCCCAACTATACTGATTTAGCTAAACTATTACAAATACCTGGCTACATCCCTGCTATCAGTGGCCTCAGTAAAGGATAATCCTCTAAGAGCTCACGTTCAGACAGCATGTCATTTTCATTCTGGGGTGTCCACAATACCTCAACAGCCTGTAACAAGGATCAGTTTAATTACGTGCACGATCAAGTACTACATAGTTGATAAGGGGTTCAGTAAATACCTGTATTTTAGTAGCTGGGATGGCGGCGAGCTTTCGTAAAGCTTCTTTCAATGCAATACTTCTGCTGATGCATGGAAGTGTGCGCACCCCTTGAGCAGCTACCAAGATTGTAACCTAATAAATATCAAGTGAGATTTTATAGAAGAACATTAAGCAAAATCCAGAGTTGTGACATATGCAATGAGAAAGTAGAAAGTACAGCAAACCTATGGGTACATTTGGTTGAATGACAGCACTCGTCAAATTTCAACATGCATCAATATAAATAGTTAACTTACAACTATGTACTCATTGCTAAATCCGCTAGATTTTTGTCCATATGAACTTTGCCTCCTAATGTTGTTAACATTGACCAGAGTCTCTTCATCGAATTTGCCTCGTTCTTCAGTAGAGAGTTGGTTGAATCGCTTTTCTCCCTCATCCATACTCTTGACATCAACCTGACATGAACATCATTGTGAAATCAGAAATTAGATGGTGGTTCCTTGCTACGTTTTTGGTTCAGCTTGCTCTTTTCCGGATAGTATGAAGTGAATTGCAGAGACTGAGATATAATATGTTAGGGAACATGGCTGAATCTGGAAGAAAATGCGGAAATACATGCAAATGAATGACCAAATTGACTATTGATGACTTTTTTTTAGCATAATGATAAAGTTGACGGTTGGTTGCAGGACACAATATTCATTTTGTTCTTCATTGGTAGAAAATAGTTGGTAAGCCTACATCATACATATAAAGAGTTGTGCATTTACTGCTTACAGAGGAATAACCAGAGACGCAGTAATCAGGATGTCCTAACAAAGCCAACGCTGTTTCTGTAACCAGGGGAAAAGAGAAATTAAAATGTGAGAGACTGAATGAAATGTGCCGGAAGAGCCAAAAGAGTTTTAAACACGTGCCAATCAGGTTCAGAAAATATTCTTTTAATTGCATATGTATGATTTCAATATACCGTAGCTCCAGAAATATTCTTTTAGGCATATTGACAGAAAATGCATTACCTGTCAACACATAACTTAGGCCCTCGCGTGTGGAGGTATCAGCCACTCGTGCAATCCGATTCAGATCCTTTTGAAGTGAGCTCTTCATCCCCAACAAACCAACCTAAAAATCAATATTTTACCAACATCAATGATAATACATTCAAATCAACAGCTTCCCCGTTCACATATTTTCCATATTTTTAAATATGATATCACTTTACAAACTGAATACCATAAGCAACAAACACATAAAGCCAATGCACAAAATGCAACAAAACAAAAGCACATAACCAAAAAACAGTACCTGAAGCTTAATAACGCTTGTTTTATCGACATCAGTAACTACACTTCCCTCGCCCTTATCCAACCGAAACCTTGAAACCAGCACAAAAGCTGCAAATCCCATAAACATCAAATACCCACCAACTCCAAAATCAACTTCTGGTTCAAACCAAACGTATTCACCACCACCAAACGGTGAAGGCGAATAGCTTGATGACCTCCTCGAGTGGTAGAACACCGACGAAAGGCTACGGCTTCGTGAGCTAGTCGAGTAGCTTCTAGAAGACGATGAAGATGAAGACGACGAGAACGACCTCCCTCCCATCCTTCCACCGGAAGCAGCCAACGCAGCAGGGTCGTACATCAACAACGCCGATACCAAAATCGCTACCACCGTCGGCTTTTTAAACGAATCGATTCCGCGTAGAATCGCGTCGAGGATGCGATTGTATGAAATATGTTGTGAATCGGTGTTTGAGGATGACGTGGAGGGTTTCACATTGTTGGATGGTTTTGAGTGGATGCATTTTACAGCGCAAGGTCGGAATTTGAATGGTTTCTGAGGAAAAGGGTGTCGAGAGTTGAAACGAAGTTTAGAAACTGGAGGTAGGAGAGTTGGCGGAAAACTGCGATTGCAGTTCACTTGATTCACCTCCATGATCACCATGAAAAACGAGGACTGACAAGTTTAAAAAAAACCCTAATCTTGAAATTAATTAGTAATAATTTGAAGGGTAAGATTTAATTAAAAAAATCACCTTCAAACTCTATATTTGTATGTTTTCTTTTCTTTATATAATATTTCAATTTAAATTAATTAGAAAATTCTATTTTAAATTAAAAATAAATTTATATAAATTAATCAAATTTAAGAATAATGTGTAATGACTGATCCGGATCCATCTACGATAGCAGCTGATCTGGATTCTGGACTTTGTAGCAGTGGGCCTGACCCGTGCTGAGAGTTGACATTGTTTGGGTAGTTGGGCCGATTTGGAAAGCCCAATAAGAAACACGGAAGATTGATTATAAGGGATGATTTAGGGTTTCGTAGCTAACGACGCCTTTCTGCTCATACGTACTTCGCTGAGGTTTTCCGTGACACTGGTCAGACGAAACCCTAACAATCATGGCGGACAAGGCGTTGACCATCCGGACTAGGAAGTTTATGACCAACCGTCTTCTCTCGAGAAAGCAATTCGTAAGTTGCTCAAAGTCCATTGTGGTATTAGCATCTTGATTTATTTTTCAAGATTGGGAATTACAAGTTTACAGATTAGATCAGCTTTGTATGATATGAACTAGTTAGCAGAATGATCGAAATTTTTGAATAAATTTGCAGTAGCAGTTGCGTTAGTATGGTAGATTGGCATCAAATTTTCAGAATTTTAACTTTAAATTTAGTTCAAAATTTGATGCTTTTTGATGTAATTTTGTTCAGGTAATCGATGTTCTTCATCCCGGAAGAGCTAATGTCTCTAAGGTATGCATGTATTTCATGTTCTGCTTGACAGAAATGTTTATGAGGTTGTTACTCGTTATCTTGAGGTTATTGATTTTTTGTGTTTGTTGTTATGAAGGCTGAACTTAAGGAAAAGCTTGCTTCCATGTACTCTGTCAAGGACCCAAACGCTATCTTTGTGTTCCAATTTAGGACACATTTTGGAGGTGGTAAATCTACTGGCTTTGGATTGATTTATGATTCTGTTGAGAATGCCAAGAAGTTTGAACCCAAATACCGGCTCATTAGGGTATGTTGTCTCCTTTTGTTTTGAATAATGTGTAATTTATGCTATGAAGATATACAAAATTTGAGCTGGAAAACTAAACTATTTTTATGATTGGATCTGCAACTATCCCCTGCCACTTTTGGCCTGTAATTTTGTAATTGATATTGATTGAAACTTATTCAATTGGATGTGTAGAATGGACTTGCCACCAAGGTTGAGAAGTCTAGGAAACAGATGAAGGAAAGGAAGAACAGAGCCAGGAAGATCCGTGGTGTGAAGAAGACCAAGGCTGGAGATGCAGCGAAGAAGAAGTGATTTAGCTTTTTGATATACCGCTTAGCACTGTTGTGTCATGGTGGATTTGGGCTTTCAATCTTTGAACTTTGTTAAAGAATTTTTTTGACATGAAATGGTTATTTTTGGAACAAGAAATTGTTAGTAATGAGAGATAATCATCTCTAAACAATGTTCTTCTAAGCAATGTCATCACTTAAACAGCTCATGAACAAGTAAAATGTTTCTGAGGTGATCCTTACTCCTTTCAATCTTCAAAGATTGGTTGCAGAGTTAAGTTGCATTCGTGTTCACCTAACTTGTGACAATGTGTTTTATTAACAGGTAAATTCCCGGAAAATTACAGTTGCATATTTGATGTACTAAGCTTCCACAAACATGACTGAAGCTTGTTATTTACATTTCTATGCATTTCCCTCTCACTTGCAGGATTAATCCTTTTTAGGGGGTGGCGCTGAATCGGAGTTTTTAGCTTTCCTCTTACGTAGTTCTTCAGTTCCAGCTTTTTCAATTCGGTCCTTCATAGCTATAAATGAAGGAAAATGTTAGTTTATGCTAGCGAAAAAGTTTATGGAAATCGAAATATCGTTTTAACGTTGTATTTGCTTCTCAGGAAACTTACAAGTCATTTCTTTTTGATCGGTTTCCTTAACTAAGTTTGGAGAAGGGTATGCACAGAGAATATCGCAGCCATATTCGCAGACTGCCTCGTTGAGACTGCCACAATATCCTTTACAGTCATTCACGCACTGATCCCAGTCAAATTGTGCATCCACATACAGCATCCTCTGTGTTGTGTAAATAAGAAATATGCTTATCATCATAAGCCCTGCAGTTCCTGTCATTTTCGCCATTTTTGATATTTATTGAAGGATCAAGCAATGGTTATCGATATATTTATACGAAAAAACATTACTAATTTTGTGCAGCATTCTGAGCGTATTTAGGATTTCAATGGTTGTAATGATCTCAATTTTCTGGTTCTCATCAATTAAGTTAAATTTCCACCTATCAAGTTTTTTGCCTAAAAATATATTGGCAAAAAACTCAAAATATTATAAAGTTGATGTATAAAAAACCAAATGTTTTGTATAAACTATTCATTATCAAGATTGGACATACCCTATACTTAAAACGGAAATACACTCAGAAAAGAGTTTGAACCACTGAGCTCAGAAACATAAATCAAATGATTAATCGTTACGCTGGTGCTGCTCATTATGCACCTCTTTTCCAATTGTATGATCAAATCTTAAACCAACATGTCACTCACAAAGTACATGACCTTGAATTGGTGCTAATAAATCAGCTTGCAACAGCCAAACCCATAAATCTTGGGATTTTTTCAGCTCCTTCGCCGTCCTCCCAAAAACTCACACTCTTCAACTCATTTGTTTCTCTATACCATAAAAAATTACCAACTTCTACAAGAACAAACCAACCTCACATATTCTTACTTTTAACAACTATGAACTCAAAATCTCAACTACCAAATCAACATAACCTTTACCCTTCGTTTTCGACATTAAATATCGACTTGAGCCGGATAAAAGCTTTTTATAGAATGATCACGGCCAGTTCGATCCCCTTCTCGGCCATTCTTCTCGTAGCTACATTTTCCTCAAACTTTTTGTATACTGAAGGGAACTTAGGCAAGTGGTTTCTCCTTCAGCCCAACATTGGAATATCTGCAATGCATATGCAGCTACTCCATACCAACAAAGTTGTCATATTCGACAGAAGAGAGTGTTGGTGCTTCTAACATTTCTCTTCCAAATGGAAAATGCATTGATGATCCTACTGATCCGGTGCTCAAGCATGATTGCACCGCTCACTCCGTGCTTTACGACATTGGAAGTAACCAAATTCGGCCGCTAACTTACGGATTTATGGTGTTCATCCGGAGCAGTTCTTTCGAATGGGTCATTAGTCCAAACCGGTGGATTTAGAAATGGGAGTCGTGTGGTTCGGATCATTTCTTCTGAAGATTATTCTGATTGGATTGAGTTTCCAGAACAATTGCTGTTTCCAAGATGGTATGCAACAAATCAAATATTACCAAATGGCGAGATTATTGTCATGGGAGGACGACGGCAGTACAGCTACGAGTTTTTTCCTACCCGTGTTGCGAGGAGGTTCAGATTTCTAAGAGAAACTCGAAACATTTATGAAAATAACTTATACCCATTTGTGCATCTGATGCCGGATGGGAACTTATTTGTTTTTGCTAACACGAGAGCCGTAGTGCTTAACTACAAGACTCATCGGATAGTAAAAGAATTTCCTCGGATCACTGGTGAGGATCCGAGGAACTATCCGAGCTCTGGCTCGGCCGTGTTACTTCCACTAGATGAAAATATAGCTCCTCTCCAAGTAGAAGTACTTATATGCGGCGGAGCTCCATTTAATTCGTTCTACGAAGCATCCAGATATAATTTCATCCGTGCATTATCATCTTGCGGAAGAATCAAGTTGATGGACCCAAGTCCTGACTGGGTCATGGAGGAAATGCCAATGGCACGAGTCATGAGTGATATGATAATCCTTCCAACCGGAGATATAATTATAATCAACGGAGCTGGACAAGGCTCGGCGGGTTGGGAATACGCTCGTGACCCGGTCACTAGGCCTCTAATCTACAAACCATCTGCAAAACCGGGTTCCCGATTCTCAGTCATGTCTCCATCTGATCGTCCAAGAATGTACCATTCCTCCGCCATTCTGTTACCGGACGGTCGTGTACTAATAGGTGGCAGTAACCCACACATATACTACAATTTCACCGGAGTAGATTACCCAACTGATCTCACATTGGAAGCCTACTTGCCTCCATATTTATCCGATCAATACAATTCCTTGCGTCCCAAGGTAACCTTTTCAACCGAAATCCTTAAATACTACCAACAGTACAATGTGACATTTACAGTGGAGCAGTACATAAGTAATGCAAGTAGCGTATCGGTCAGGTTGATCGCTCCATCATTTTCGACACATTCTGTTTCAATGAATCAGAGAATGATTGTACTCAGGCTTGACAGAGTTTATAACACTGATAGTAATGTTTATAATGTGAGCTTTATCGGACCGTCCACAGCCGAGGTTGCGCCGCCAGGGTACTATATGATGTTTGTAGTACATGCTGGAGTACCTAGTAATGGATTGTGGGTAAAGGTAGAATAAGTTCAGTGCTTGGAATTGCTTGTTTTTGTTGAATAAGTGTGTCCATTTCCATGTACAGTTGTAGTGGTTAGCAGCTCTGCTCAGTTCCTTAATTATTGCTAATCTTCTGTTAAATGAACCAAGCTTCATTTGGACAACCACAAAGCTAATATTTTCAATATAATTTTGTTACAAGTTATAAGGACCTAGTTTTCACTCTTCTCTTCATCATCTCAGCACATCTTGTGAAAAAGTCGAACATTTCATCTTTACCAGCAAGCTTCATTTTCCTAGCCATTTCATCAAGTGCATTTGGTTTCCCACCTTTTGTGATATCAGCTGCAAATTTGTTTAAATCAAGATGAGGAGCTTTCATTCCTTTCGCTGTCATTTCCTCTATGTATTTACAAGCCTCGTCAGACATTCCCAACCTGATCAGTCCGCTCACTAGTAGGCTGTAGGTATTGTCATCAGGACAGCATCCCTTGGATTTCATTTCATCCCAGAGTTCAAAACAGATATCATATTTCCCGCAAATGAAGAAGCATTTTATGAGCATGTTGAAGGTATGGATGGTTGGTTGAATGTCACTCTTTACCATTTTCTGATATAGCCTGAGTGCATCATCTGGCATGCGTCTATTTGTCATCAACTTTATCAAAGCATTGTATGCGTGTCCATCAGGAGGGCAGCCTTTTTCTTTCATCTCTTGCAATACCCCATAAACCTTGTCCATCTTTCTCTGATTACCGAAACCAGTCATTAAACAAGTGAAAATGGCTGCATCTGGTTCAATCCCGGATTCCAGCATCCCATCATAGAGCCCAACAGCTTCATCCATTTTCATGTGCTTACACATATCCCTTATTAGCAAGGTGTATGTCCTCACATTAGGAAGCGGTCCTTTTGCCTTCATAACATAGAACAATTTCAAAGCATCAGATCTCTTATTCACCCTTAACAATCCTTCGAGCATAGTATGATGTGCAACTAAATCAGGCTTGAACCCCTCATCAACCATTTGATTCCAAACTCTCCCCGCTTCCAAAAGATTCTTAACTTACACCAGCCATACAGCAATGCCGTGTAAGTCCTCATATCAGGACTAAAACTATCTTTCAGCTTCTCAAAAAGTGCATCAGCCTCTTTCCCAAGCTTAGCCCTCCCAAGATTATCAAGCAACACATTAATAGTCTCGACACCCACCTCAAATTTATACTTCCTCATCAGCTCAAACATACCCACAGCCTTCTTCCTCTCTTTTGACGCGGCAAATGCCTTGATCGCTATACTAAACGTCTCAATAGTGAGAAGACCCTTTTCTCCCATTTCATGAAGCAACGAAATCATGGTTTCAAACTGTCTAGTTTTCCCAAAAATAGACATCATAGAATTATAAGCAACGGAATCATGACCATAATTCGGTTGGTCTCCAGCCCAACAAAAGAACCTATAAGCAGGTTTTCGAGCATGCTTAAACCGCTCAAGCACAGCCACAACTAAACCAGGCGACAAATTTATATTACATTCATCTAAAACAGCCTCCATATTGCGGTCAAATGCGAACAATTCATCCACCACCTTACATACCTTATTCACCTCCTCCAAATCTGCAACTTCCCCATTGCTACAAACTCCATCCGTCACTTCCGCATCACTTTGTTCCGCATTTTCAGCACCAAATTCATCCTCTACTATGCTATTGCTACTACTGCTACTACATAAATATCTATGATTGATAAAGAAAGGTTTTTTTACAGTACTGGAAATTGTATAATCTGAATTACCAAATATCTGATCCAGATGAGATGATGTTGATGTGAACTGTTGATGATGATCGTTAACAACATGAACGAAAAGGCGTGAAGAAGAAAGAGTGTATATACTACGGCCAAGAGATGAACAAAATCGAGTAAGTGAAAGCATCAGTCAAAGGCTGAATCGATAGCTGACTTCCGGGAAATGGGCGGATGAATTGATGCTGTTGTCCGTCAGCGACTCGGCGGAGATGAAGAACTTAACGGGCAGCGGGCAGCGGGCAGCAGGCTAAGCGGCGGCGATTGCTGTTAGGGTTTCGCAGGGAGTGATTTCAATTTCATCAACAAATTTCGCTGTTTGAAATAATTTTGTATTTTGTACTTTAATTTAGTTTAATATTATAATTAAGAAACTAATTGTGACTTTTAATTTTGATTAATGATCGTTAGATTATTGTTAAATTTTACTTTGCTGGAAAGGATTATGACATTACCTCAACGGCTCAACTTATAATTTCCATCAATATAAATAATAATTTATTCTTAATCGTATGTATTTTTTACAAATTCTTATAAATTTTAATTAAAAATCAATTAAATTTCAATTGCTAAATTATTTTAAACAAACAAATAAAATTATTATTTTCTCTATATTTGGACCCTTATTTTATTGAGAAGTAATAAGATCCATTACTGCAAAAGCAATTTTTTTAAAAAAATTGGACAGTGCGAGCAACTTTATTAATTAGGTCTTGAAGCCAAGACTAGGCAAATTACAAGATAAGGCATGACCCTCAGGTGCCAGATTACACATAGTTTTGGTAAATGTTCATTCAGAATTGCGTATGATTATCGTAAAAACAATCAAAACGATGCCTTTTCGATAGTCTTGGCAAATAACTACGCTGGACGGAGAAGTTTGATTTTACAACTTAAACAAGGATGACAAACCAAAACAAACTCAAAACAACTCCAGCAAGCTCATTCACACACATTGCTAGAAAAAATGGTGCAATGCGTAGAAACGCAGACAAACTAGACACACCCATCACCCCAATCCAGTTACAACAACGTCACTCACTTTGTACAAAAAATAAACTTCGAAAGAATAATTTTTACACCAAAGCCGACATCCTTCTTCGGTGTGTGCCAAGAGTTGTTGTTCTCAAGTTAGAATTCGAGGATGTTACCAGTTTGTTGCGCATGATGGATTTGGTAACGGATTCCGAGCTGCTGTTGCATTTTGGACTTTGGGAGAGGTTGGTGGTCATTGGTTCGCTGTATCGAGTTTTTTTGTTGGCACTTCGTAAAGGGATTTTTAGACGAATGTCACCTAAGGAGTCTGATTGAGAACTCCTGATATGAGATGAGTTTCTGCTTCCTGATGTCACAGTGTTTGGCTTTGGAACTTTTTCTGAACTAGTTAGTAGTCTTTGGCGACTCGCCATTGTGGATGTCATGAATCTTGGCAGAGATCAGTCAAGCTCCTCTTCAGCACTTTTTTAGGAATTTGTACTTCAGCTTCAGTTCTTCCTTTTGCAACAGTTATTTGCGTCTCACTTGCATTTTCAGCACCTTGAGATTTTGGTGTAAGAATTTTCATGTTTTCACTCAAGAGGAACTCAGCATGCCTTAATTGATTAATGACTTTCTGACAATCGCCTTCAATGCCTTTCATATCTTCCTCGATCGAGAGAATTCTCTGATCTCTTTGTATTCTCATGTCCTGTACCAGCAAAAAAAGCATTTGATATATGGAACCTCTCAAGTTTTAAATAACCTTAAATGGAGCGTAAAACGTACCTCAGAAATTTCACGGTCAGACTCCACTGCTCGTGCCCTATTAGCAAAATTCAATGAACAAATTGTTTCAGAAACGTCTTCTTCTCTAGGGCTTAAGTGCACAAGCATCAGAACCTTAGAACTAACACCTACAGCAGAAAAATGGAATGTTATGCTGTTAGAGTTTGATGTAAACTAGTTGAGGTTCTAAACACAACATACCTAATGAGTCTTTCAGTATTTGGGTCAGCTTGCTATTTCTGCAAACAACAAATTCCGGGATGAGTTAGACTCAACGCTCGGAAAAGTTAACTGATGAATGAAAATGAAAATGCAAAAGTTACCTGTAAGGCACATGTCGTCTTTTTTTCCTCAATGCAGCAATAACATCACTCAGGGCTGAAAGAGAGAGATTAATGGCACGACCCTCGTCAAGTGTGTGTCCAGTGGCTCCTGTCTTCAGGCATCGTTCACTTCCTCCAAGATCTACCATCCACAATCTGCTTACTTCCTTTTGATTTTTTGTAGCAGCATCATAATGGCATATGTTGATCCTCATTAAGCTGCGTAAAATTGAATCAAATAGTAACATGTCATAAACTGAGCCATATATCATCAAGATAAAATCAGATCACGCAGAAAGAAATATAACCCACCAGTGTGATCTGCTAGACGCTTCATTGACATTAGTCCATGCTGTGGATCTGGCACACCTTCCTTTGTTATAGAACCAACTCGCCTTTTCAAAATCATGTACAGAAACTTCCGTGAGACCTTCAATCTCCACAGCACCGTTCTTATCTGTGAGAATGTTAAGACTGCTGCAGTGAAGTCAGTAAGTACTGAGCAATTTTGATTACTGAAATGCATACAAAAAGCACGAATATCATACCGTTTTCCTGCTGTTTCATATGGTTTGTAATAATGATTGGGAGCCAGAAGGTCCCTGAGGCTACCCATATAAACTTCCAACATACTTATTGAAAATGAGTACGAAGATGAGTTATCTACAGAAACGTCACTAAATAGCTCTTTAAGCACCCGCGGAACTATTCCTGGTTGCTTATCCGCCCCATCCTGCAACATTACTTCACTTTAAAACACTTAAGCATAAGATATAATGGGTAGATAAGAACTATTACTATGAGTATTCAGTTCAAGCCTAGTGGCCATGGAGGTTGTATTATAAGCCACATGTCATGGGTTTGACTCCTGTTGGGTGCTAAAGCCCCAAGGTGAAGTTTTTAAAAAGAAAGTTCAAAGCTAGGATAGTAACCATTGTAAATGTCTTTCCAGTGCCAGTTTGGCCATATGCGATGACACAAACATTATGCCCGTCGAGTGCAGATTTGATGATAGGCACAACCTCAGCAAACACGTCATCTACAAAGCACAACAGGAAGCATAGTAACTTTTAAACGTTGATATGATGTTTAGCACGATATGACGTTTAGCATTTAAGGGACACATAATTTAGCAAGCTGCTTATTAAT
The DNA here is from genome assembly GCA_006409495.1 of Sedum album. NCBI lineage: Eukaryota > Viridiplantae > Streptophyta > Magnoliopsida > Saxifragales > Crassulaceae > Sedum > Sedum album. The sequence goes on along the minus strand of QZGG01002104.1, from coordinate 1,817 downwards.
ACCTTGGCTCGCGTCCTGTGGAAAGACCTTGTCAAAGGTAAAGTCCTTCCTGCGTCCTAGAGTTTTGACAACAATCTTGTCTGATTCCACTGATACAGGATCATATCGTCTGAACTTTTCTGAGTGAAGGAATGGTCGAATGCGGCAGAACACTCTTATGTTCCCTAGTAATGAAAAGATTTGTTATTGGTGCAGCTAACAAACAAATCGGATCAATATCCACAGCGATGCTAGATTACTGCTTATTACCTTTAATGTCTAATATCCGGTTCAATGCTTCTCTCCTCTTGGCATTTAGAGACTTAAGCTTCAACCTCAACTGTGATATCTCACCTATGGTTACACATTCGGACAGTCAGATAGCAAGTCATAATACAGTGAATAACATTACTCTTATACGAATGCCACTTATCATGTTACCTTCGAGACTTGACATTCTTTCTTTAAGGTCATGCTTTTCTTGCTCAGGCGCGACATTCACATCAGCATATAAAACGGAAACTGACATTGGCACAGATCCAAGAGAATCAGAAGCATCCACAACCCCATCAGACAAATGTGAGTTGGGTGATTCCGAAAAATCAGAATTATCTAAAACCCCTTGAGAGAAATGTTCATCGGATCCCATTGGTGATAACTTCAAAGACTCAAATCCATCTCCTGTAAGCAACAAGATCCAATCTTTCTCATTGGAAACAATCATATCTTAACCAACCTAACTCAACAACCAGAAGCAACTGAAACCTTTATAAAAGATGCAAAGATTGACAGAGAAGCAAATGCAACAGTCTTTTATCAAAGCATCAGAGTTGAGTAATAAACAAGAGTCTATTTACAGACACAAATCAAACAACTTTACCATAACATTATTAATAAAATATGATCTTAAAAAAGCTGGAGAACAAGATTTGTAGATGATCAGGACAAACCTCACATGCAACTGTACATACAACTAATTAAACAATGAGTGCCCACATCTGTAATTGCTCAGAAATCTAGATCAAAATAACTGCAGTAGACAACATCTGATCCCATAGGGCTTAAATAAACCTAATGTCACAGACACCAAATAATTTATCCAACAATAAAAAAGACACAAAATAAACATTCTAGAACAGAAATCTGAAGAAAAAACACAACTTTTAACCCAAAAACATACCTGAGGATCAAATGAGATGAATTTTCAGAAACCCAACAACAGGAGGAATTTGAAACCCTTGAAAGATATGATGAGAATGATTGATAAAATCAACAAGGGGAGAGGGACCCTACAAGGGCACTAACTAATTCATCATATGAGAAAGTTTCATGCTTTGGATCAGTGGCGGAACCAGGACGAAATATTCGCCGGGGCTCAAAAGCTTAGGACGGAGGACAGAATATTCGCCGGGGCTCAAATAATTTTTTTAGGGGGGGCTCAAATAAATTTTTTAACTGGGGCTCTAATAATTTTTTCAGCCGGGGCTCAAATAATTACTTTACCCGGGGCTCCAAATCAAATTATGATAAATTATACCTGGTAAAAAAAAAATTTTTTTTTTCCTCGCCGGGGCTCCAGCCCCCCTCCGCCCCCCCCTAGTTCCGCCACTGCTTTGGATGGACAGCAGTGAATGGGTTGGGTTATTACCTGGGAGCTAAAAAGTCAAATATGCTGCGGAACATGAGTTGTTTGATACCCAATTTAAGAGCTTGAATTTATTTGAAAATTTTACATGAAATAAAGGGTTGGAGGAGCGTGTGGAGCGGAAAGCTGATGTTTTGGAATGTGGGTGATTAGTGAATATTGAAAAGGTGTTAATGCCTTCGAAAATTGGGTA
>QZGG01002103.1:0-12865 GCA_006409495.1 Sedum album | reverse complement strand
AGATGCATACAACCATGCTTCAGCAAGAATAAGATGCATAAACAAGCATCAGCAAAAAGCAGTTGCTTACAACCCATGCAATCAGCTAAAAACCAAAAGGAATAAAACCTGCAGCAACAAAAATCAAACATGAATTTTGATATCTTGAAACAAGCAAGGCTGCATATAAAGATCATTGACTAGAGCTTTGTAAACTGGCGTCGGGAGATCCCTAATATCAGAGTAAAAACAAGGCCTCCCTTTGTCAAAGCAAAGCGCATCAGCAGGCCGGTTGAGGGCAGCATTGACACGGAACAAATCCCTGTCTTTCAACTCCTTAATAAGCCTTCTCTTGACACGGAAAGCTGACCATTCAACTAAATGATCCCTGCCTAGATGAGAAACACTGGCACTGGATGTTTTGATGCAGCAAAAGACCTGCTTTTTACATCTCAACTCGCAAATAAGGTGAAGGAAGCAGTTAATGAAATGTTCAACATTAGACTCACACTTAATAGCAGACACAAAAGATCCATGCTTATCACGAATAGTACCTGCCATCCTCGATTTCATACCATCTATGAAAATATAGAGGTCAAGAGTGTTACCTCTATGGTCTGGCTGCCACGACATCCACCGACCCTAAACCCTAAACCCTAAACCTTCCAATAACAGGGTTAATATGAAGAACATTCAAAATATTAGCCATATTTTCAGAAGCGAGAGCCTTTATATTATAAGAAAGATAAGAAGCCCATTTCAGAATTGTTCCCTATTGAAGCTAGCATTGTGCTCACCATGATATATATTCTTACGAAGTTACCAAATCTCCCAAGCACAACAAGAAGCAAGACCAAAGCCCAAGCAATCCGAGAACTTGTTAAAATCTGCATTAATTCCCCACAGATAAACAATATCATAAATGGATTCGGGTTTAGGCTTCATAAAAAGGGGGCATAAGATATCGAAGACCATTTCTGCAAGTTCACTATGAACAAAAAGATATTCCATAGATTCGACATCAGATTTCCTGCGGCATCACAAGCATTTACTCACTATATGAACTCCTGTCTTCAAAACATTATCAAGGGTATGAAGAGCAGCTCTAAGGAGCTTCCACATGAAACACGATATCGAGGGAGGAAGCCACTTGTGCCACAGCACATCAAACTTTTTCACTAGCTGCGTGATCGGGGTTAAGAACTTCCCAAAAGTAGCAGTAGTCACACTCCCTGAAGGATCTCCATCCCACTGCAATCTATCAGCCTTGTGGGGATCAAAAGATCCACTTATAGAACACAAAATCCTTGGGTGCATAGTATGAAGGAAATTCCTATTAAGCAACTGATTTTCCAGAACCTCCTTAATAGACTTTTTTTGAATCTCTTAGGGCAAATAAAGCCTATACTCTGACAAAACTTCCTACAGCAGGTGTCACCTTTCCCTAATAGCCACCTACTATTTTGAGAGATACTGGTGATAAAGGGATATATTCTATTCCAGAGACAAGAACCTCTCCTTCCTATAGTGAATCGACTCCGAGCATGCTCAGCCCACAGGGAAGATTCATTCCATGCAAGCTTTCCATCAAGGCAGGTCATAGTGAAATGAAGGGGCTTAATACCCAACCCCCTGATCCCAAAGGAGTGCAAATAGTTGACCATTTAACCCAGTGATGTCTTTGCTGACCCCCAAAATCCCACAAAAAATTCCTGATGAGCTGATCAACAACTGACATTACACCTTTCAGAATTGGAAGAACATCCATAGTATGAACAGGAATAGATTGCAACACTGATTGTATCAAAGTAATTCGACATGCAAAAGACAGAAATGATTTCATCCAAGAATCCATCCTATATCTTATTTTATCAACAATTTCAGAAAAATAAGATATCCTAGGCTTCCCTGGGAATAGAGGGGCACCCAAGTATCTGATGGGGAAGAAACCTTCTGAAAAGCCAGATAGACACAAAAGACTATTCTTTCTTGCACCTCTTATGTGTTTTGAGAAGAAAATTTTGCTCTTAGAGTCATTGAGCTGCTGGCCGGAATTTCTGCAAAAATCTCAAATTATACCCAGCATATTAGAGAAAGAAGTTTTACTGCCGTTAGTAAAAATAAGAACATCATCTGCAAAAAGGAGATGGTTTATCTCCTTGGCCCTGAGCTTAGTCCAATAAGGCATTAGACCACCACCTAATTGAGCTGTTGACTTAAAATTCCTTGATAAGATTTCCATAGCTAAAATGAAAAGACTCGGAGATAGAGGATCTCCTTGTCTCAGACCTCTGTTGGACTTGAAGTACCCATAGGATTTCCCCTTGATGCGAAGAGAATACCAGCAGTTGCTTATACTTCTATAAACTAAATCACACCAGCCATCGCTAAAGCCAAGAGCTTTCATACCACGAAGGAGAAACACCCAAGATATTCTATCATAGGCCTTGGACATATCAAGCTTGACTACCACATTTCCACCATGAACCTTTTTGTGGATATCAGAAGTTAAATCATGAGCAAGAGTTGTACAATGAGTAATTAATCTCCCAGGAACAAAACCAGATTGCTCCCTACTGACAATTTTCTCCAAGAGGGGAGTGAGTCTATCATTAAGGATCTTGGTAATAATCTTGTGGAATGAGGACCAAGATTGTGGACGAAATAGATCGGTGGAGGGGGAAGCCTTTGAAAAAATACTGCACAGCTTCGGTGATATCACTGCCCACAATACTCCAGAAGGTAATATAAAATAATCCTGTAAAGCCATCTGGGCCTGGAGCACTATTTTTGGGAAGCTTGGTTACTGCTGAATGAATTTCCTCCTCGCTGGGGATGGAGCAGAGATGGTTATTATCTTGATCCGACACATGAGCTTGGACATTTCCAAAATAACTAGTATCAGGGACTGAGGAGAAGCTGCATAAGAGATCTTGAAAAATAATCAGAAGCACGGGGACCAATGATATCTCTATCATCAGTGGTATCACCAAATAGAAGGGTTATCTGGAAGGAACATGGAACAATCCAGAGTTCCGATCGCCCTCCTGGAGCCATCCAAGATGGGCCTTCGCGTCAAGGAAGAGCTGCCGCTCCTCCATGGCTAAGTTCAGCGACTCATGCAGGTTAGAGAGATTTTTCCCAACATCCTCAGACCATTGACTCATACTAATATCCTCCAGGATATCTATTCTCTAAACTAGCTATCAATGCACAGAATAATCTGTGACATCAAGTGGGTGGGACTAAACCACCAAAGCATGTATAATTACCACACTACTACACATTAATTCATGCACAATGATTCAAGAGGTCCTCCTCTTTTCGCATCAGATTCTAAACAATGATACCCAACATTACCAACTCAAATTCCTCATTGTATCATCTGAAGAAAGGCAAATTACCTTGACACTCATTAGGAACAGCGTCGACTGAAAAAGCTCTTGTCAGCATAAGTGACCCGTACAAAGTTCCACCCAGTTCGGCATCAATCAAAGGTCTGTAAACAGGAGCTACATACATATGTTGCCGTTGCCTTATCATGTTGCATCCACTGGCACGGCTGGCTTCCATGAGGCTTAAATTTTTCTGCAATGGCTTAACTATGCTGACTGTTCTCCTCATCTTTCAAAGCCCGTAGAATCAATCCACCAAGACAATCAAACCACTCCTATAATGTAAATCTATAGAAGTGGCATCAGCACCGTATTCTGCAGTTGATTCAATCAAAATAAATTCAAAAATGAAGATGATATTTTTCCAATTCAAACTCAATCAAAATATCACCTCAAAAAATATAAACTGTTCAAACTTGCTGAACGTAATAAGCCACAGAAAACAATGATAAGAATTCCCCTGAAAAATCAAACTTATACAATAATCATCCTAAAATCAAACTTCTTCTGTTCCGTTTCCATTCTGAGGCCTAGATCCATTTCGTTTTGAGTAATATTCAAGATTCACTTTGGATAGTATGTGGTCTTTCTGATTCATTGTGTTGCCACCGTCAGCCTTAAATTTATCTTTTTGGGGTTTAGTTCTGTATTGGGGTGTCTGCTGTTAATGTGGAAAACATAGATGTTCAACAAATGGCATTAGGATATGAAAATATATCATGGCAACATTAGTAGCATCAATACAATGTTGTGCAACTTGACTACAATCAAATAAGATTAGAAGTGGACACTGTAGAAGGTACCTGTGCATGTGCTGGTGGTTTGAACATCTGCCTCTCAAATGCCCTGGAATTCCATGATACTGACTATTCTGCAGCTATATCTTGCATCAGCTGTATCTTTTTCTCCTTTGAAGGGGCAGGTGCAGACAAATCCGCAATAAACTAAACACCACAATTTGACAGATATTTATTAGTTCAGTATCCCATGTGATGTCAGCTGTTAGACCTGGTGATAATAAAAATCTTAGTATTGCAAAGAGTTCCCATATTTATCTTGAAATGCTTCCCTAAGGTCACGCAATTCAGGCAAATCTGCAACCCTGGCAGCAGAAAACATCAACGGTGCTACAGCCTCTTTGCAGTCAGCAGGGCACTCACTGCAACAGATTCAACTTGAAAATTAGTATTCATTACTTATTCTGCGTCCTTGTCATAAGCTAGACATACAGTCAGACACCAATATCCAAACAGCAGCTATCTTCCTGCTAAACATTACCCCTAACATAAAAAATACTAAAAAGAAGAAAACAAACTTCCATAGCTGAAACTTTCGTTCATCGAGTAAATAAACTAAATATTTCCACAGTACTAATACTCAAGTTTTTAAAGCCATACCTCTGTTTCTCCATCATGTTTTTGTTTAAGTAAAGAAGCGGTACTCCACCCTATGGCGAAAACTAAACACATTGAAAAGGCAACTTAGGGATGGAATTGCAAGAGTATCACTTACAAATGCTGGCCACAGCTCGGTCCTTTGTCAATTCCACTTATCACATAAATCAGACGCCATAAAACATTTTAAACCCCAATAGTCAATTCGTACAAAAGCTACTCCACAAATAGGGCAAGATGGATAAATACCAGCAGAGAGTTTCGACCAAGAAAACAATGCGCCTGATAGAGCTAATGACACACAATCAGCCGGAGTCCTGCAAGAAAAAAACCCAATTACTATAATTTATATGGTCTAAAACTAATCCAAATCCAAATTCACACTTAAATCTTCATCACCGTAAAATGATCTTTACCTGAAACTTCAAAGGCAGTGGCACCATTAATCTCAAAAGAAGTCGCTGCAACAGTTTCTCCAAACGTCACCGAGTGGGCTGACAACGATTTATCCAATTCAATGTGGCGTTCAACTATATTGGAAACCTGTGCATTTTGACGGGGAAGGTTATATGAATTGAATTGAATTGAAAGAAAAAGGAAGCGATTTGTGGCGTTCAATGTGGCGTTCAACTATAACATTTCACGAACCGATTCCGATGAATTGAATTGAATTGAAAGAAAAAGGAAGCGATTTGTGACCAGATGATACCTTCGATTGAACGGCTGTGAGGAAACCCTAGAGCGAGGCGAGCTTGGTTGGATTAATGTGAATGAAATTGTGAGAAGGATTCCGAAGCTTGCGAATATCGAGATGAGGTGGGGCGTTGCGGTTGAGAGGCATGGGTTGAGAGGCATCGGTTGAGAGGCGACCGTTCGGAAGAAACCGTCATCCAGTGCTCCCGGATTCTTAATAGGGAGATAATATCAGTCACCTTTTTGTGGATGTTCCCAAATATGTCCCAGTTCCATTTTCGAAGGGTATCTCTTAATTTCTTGAGCTTGATATGACAATTCTGCATAGGGTTTCTGTGAGCTTTCTCTTTCCAAACATTTTGAACCACTGTAATCAGGTCAGGATGGGTAACCCAAGCAGGGTTAAAGCTGAATAAGCTATGCATTCTCACACGCTGAGCAAAATTTAGGAGAAGGGGGCAAAGATCAGATTGTATCCTAGGAAGATGAGTTATCTTCATATCAGGGAACTTGACAAAGGCATCCCCATTAACTAGCGCTCTATCTAGTCTCATCCATATTCGACTCAAACCACTTTGGTTATTACACCAGGTAAACTTGTTCCCACAGAAACCCAAATCCACTAGACCATTGTTAGCTATGAAATTTCCAAAGTCAGAAGATGATCTATTTTCGAACTGACGACAACCATTTTTTCTGAAGGAGATATGATAGCATTAAAATCACCCATCAGTAACCAGGGACCATTAATATTGTCTTTTTCCTCAGAAAGAAGATCCCATAATCGAAGCCTAACGTCCGGGCTAGTAGAAGCATAAACAAAGGAACAAATAGCAGAGATACCAGAATTCAAAATTTTGACCTCTCAGGTAATATGTTGAGAGCTGCAGGATCTCATGGAAATAGAAATATCATCCCTCCATAAAATCCATATATGACTATTCTCAGGGTTCACCTGCAAAAAGTCAGAAAAGCCCAGCTTCCGAGCAACAAAGAAAATCTTTTTCCCTTTAGCTTTAGGTTCCAAAATAGCACACATAGACACATGATGTTTATTTAAAACAAAAATTAAATAGTTTAACGTAGCTCTATTAGAGATACCTCTTGCATTCCAACGAAGGCCACTAATCATTGGGTCATTTTGTCAAGGCAGTGCTTGCTACCTGAGACTAGACAATCTCTAATAACTTCTGAAAGTTTAGCCTCCCCATTTAGGACAGCTTGCCTCCTCTCCGCTATTCTAGAATCTTTGTCTCCTTTTCTGATGAGAAGTTCTGCTTTGGATAGGTCATTTGTTGTGGATGTAGTTCTCAATTTCTCTAGAATGTCAGGGGGATCATTCCCTTCTTTAGCTGTGGGATCTTCCTCCTCCATGTGGACAGACTGATTAAAATTTCCAAACTGAGCTAGAGTTGTATCTGTTTCATTTGTAGTACCATCATAAACTACCAATGACCTGATTAAGCACACATTGAGGGCTGATAGACTTCCATCTCTTGAGGAAGTATGCTCTCAAATCCAGAGGGAACAAGGAACAATTGGTCTGTTTGGAGTTAGAGGAGAGCTTCCATCGGCAAGCAGGGCAGAGGAAGCACCTCAAGCTAACAAGGTGTTCCTCAAATCAAAGACAAGGGATGGAGTTACATCTGAGCATTGCCAAAGGGCTGGACACTCTAAGAAGGAATGTTGGTTCCTATATCCTAATCTGAGGCCACAATGGGCAAAGAACAAAATGGCAAAGGCACCAAAAGCTCACCTTTCGGATGATGGGAAAGAAGTGGCTGTGGCTGGAGCAGATAGGAACATTGAGGATGGGATGATCAAAGTTGCAGACTTAAAGACCCTCCTTGATGCTCTTAAGGACTCCGGTAACTCTAAACTTAACACTCTTGGTACTTCTCATAATGCAATTAGTACACATAGGCCTTTGATTATTGATTCTGGTGCATCTGATCACATGATTAGAAATGCTAGTTTGCTAAGTAATGTAAGGCCTTTGAAAGGGTGTGTTGAGATTGCTAATGGTGATAAGGTACCCATTAAGGGTGAAGGAGATTTAGAGTTATTCAGTAAGAAGTCTAGTTCTCTTTTCATGCCTAGTTTTGCATCAAACTTGCTATCTGTTAAGAAGATTGTAAAAGACCTAAACTGCTATGTTAGGTTTGGTCCTGATGATGTTATATTACAGGATATAAAGAGTAACAAAACCCTTGGTAGAGGAGTGCCAAAGGGGAATCTATATGTACTTGAAGAGACTAGGAACTGTGATCAAGCCCTTAGTACAACAACCGAGCCAAATGATGTTATATGGCATGCTAGATTAGGACATCCTCACATTAGAGCTTTAAACATTTTGTTACCTGATGTACAATCTATGAATGATGCTTGTGAGGCTTGTATTTTGGGTAAACATTGTAAGACAGTCTTTCAAAATTCAGAAACAAAGTACGAGAACTGTTTTGATCTAGTGCATTCTGACGTATGGACTGCTCCTTGTGCATCTAGAGATAACCATAAATACTTTGTCACATTCATAGATGAAAAATCTAAGTACACATGGATAACATTGCTGCCATCTAAGGATAGGGTGTTTGATGCATTCATAAACTTTCAGAACCATGCTACTAACATCTTTAATGCCAAGATAAAGATTCTTAGATCAGATAATGGAGGAGAGTACACTAGCAATGCCTTCAAAGCTCACCTAGCAAAGCATGGGATAGTGCATCAAACAAGCTGCCCTTACACTCCTCAACAAAATGGAGTGGCTGAAAGGAAGAATAGACACTTAATGGAGGTGGCTAGAACAATGATGTTCTACACCAATGTCCCTATGAGATTCTGGGGGGATGCAGTCATGACGGCATGCTATTTGATCAATAGAACTCCCACTGAAGGTCTTGGAGATATCTCTCCATTTGAGGTACTCAATAACACTAGACCTTTCATTAATCATCTACGGGTATTTGGTTGCTTGTGTTATGTAGTAATTCCAGGTGAGATGAGAAACAAGCTTGAGCCTAAAAGTACTAAGGCTTTGTTCATTGGATACTCAACCACTCAGAAAGGGTGCAAGTGCTATGATCCAGTGGCAAGGAAAGTCCTAGTCTCACGGGATGTCAAGTTCATTGAGTCTCAAGGACACTATGAGAAAGGAAATTGGGAAGAACTCAAGAACTTGTCTCAATCAGCTTCAGAAAGGGCTGCAAACCTAAGAACCTTATTGGAGAGCTTTGGTCTTTTATACGGATGTGTAATGGACTCTATGATGTAGAGGGATAGGTAGCGCAACCCGACGAACCTTGATGCCAACCGTTGCTTGTACAATGACCTGCGACAAGTGATACGCCTGACCACACTCTTAAGTTCCAAATCACACAACCACGCACGAAGTTGGAAGCACGGTTTAGTTGTCGTCTAACGACCGCCTATGCAGTCTCACAAGGAAATTACAAGAGCAATGGGGTAGAGAAATACTCTCAAGTAAGAATATAAGCACTTAGCTAAATTCTGAAATGTGAATGAATAAATATGAAATTCTGAATTGTGTTCTCTAAATACATGTAGTAGGGTATTTATACTAAAAATATCAGACATAAATCATGTGTTGTGGACTTGTGCAGCCACATAGAAGCATGTGTAGTCTCATTGGAACTTTGTGCAACTTCCATTGAACTTTGTGCAGCCATAAGTGTGGAAACTTTGAGTTTTGTGCCCTCTCCTAAAAATAGAATATGCAGATTCTTAGGCACCTTCATGCATTTAATTGCCCTCTTTGTTTGTAATGCTCATAATTGCTGGTCCTTAACATGTTTTTTAAAGCCCACAATCTGATTTTTGCATATTGTTCATGCACAAAATCTGATCTTCATTATTTGTGTATATCCTTGAATTTGTTGAATGTGAGTCACCTTTTAACTAGGATGCAGCTCCCCTTCATTGTAATGCCTCGGCCCAGGCTGTTTGGGCCCCTATCAATAAATGAAATTTAAGTATAAAAAAACTTGACCATAATCATTAAATAGGAGCGAATTCACCTCTTGCTGAATTCGCTTAGCACGATTCCTAGTTAAAGGACCCTTATAATCTGCCTTTGATGACCGATCAAATTGTTGTTGTATGGTGTCCTCATCATTCCCCTCTTAAAAATGAGTCGTCCTCGACTCCGAATATTCTGAACCCAAGTACGGGGATAAATCAGCCACATTAAATGTTGGGCTAACTCCATAGTTTTCTGGTAGTTCAATCTTGTAAGCATTGTCATTTATTTTTGCAAGCACTTTAAATGGACCATCTCCTCGAGGCATGAGCTTAGACTTGCGCTTTTTTGGAAAACGATCCTTACGCAAGTGTATCCAAACTAGATCACCGGGATTGAAAGTGACCTTCTTTCAGTTTTGGTTTGCCTTTGCTGCGTAGTACTTTACCTTTTTATCAATCTCCTCCTTAGTTTTGTCATGAATCTTTTTGATATTTGCAGCATGCTTTGAGGCTTCCATATTACTCCTCTCTTGCAATGGAAGTGTTAATAAATCAAGTGGTGAAATCGGTTTAAATCCATAAACCACTTCAAATGGGCACAACCCGGTGGTAGAGTGAACTGCCCTATTGTAAGCAAACTTAACATGTGGCAAACACTCTTCCCATTCCCTTAAATTTTTCTTGATCATTGTCCTTAATAATGCAGAAAGTGTGCGATTCACCACCTCGTTTGACCATCAGTTTGTGGGTGACAGGTTGTTGAAAACATTAGCTTTGTTCCGAGCTTTCCCCACAATGTCTTCCAAAAGTAGCTCACAAACTTCACATCACGGTCCGAAACTATTGTCCTTGGCACTCCATGAAGACGTCCAATCTCCCTGTGAAGCATCATCGCTCTTATGACAAGGAATAAAATGTGCCATTTTTTAGAATCTATCAACAACTACAAACACTGAATCTCTCCCCCTCTTAGTTCTAGGTAGCCCTAACACAAAGTCCATACTAATATCTTCCCAAGGAGCATTAGGAACAGGTAAGGGAGTGTATAAACCATGAGGATTCAATTTTGACTTAGCTTTGTGACACGTAATGCATCGCTGCACAAATCTTTCAACATCCTTTCTCATCTTTGGCCAGTAGAAGTGATCAGCTAGCATCGCAAATGTCTTCTCGCGTCCAAAATGACCCATTAAACCACCTGCATGTGACTCTTGCAATAGCAAAAGTCTAACTGAACAATCTGGAATACAAAGTTTGTTAGCTCTAAAAAGGAATCCATCATGAATATGAAACTTATTCCAGCCTTTTCCATCGCGACATTTCTCATATGGTTCTGCAAAGATAGGGTCATCAGCATACATATTCTTCACACTTTGAAGTCCAAGAACTTTTACTTCTAATTGATTCAACAAGACATGTCTACGAGATAAAGCATCAGCCACCATATTCTCTTTTCCTTTCTTATATTTCACAACATATGGGAAAGTTTCAATGAATTCTACCCATTTAGCATGCCTCCTATTCAGATTAGCTTGACTCTTTAAATGTTTCAAAGCTTCATGATCAGAATGGATAACAAATTCCTTAGACCATAAGTAATGTTGCCATGTTTCAAGAACTCGAACCAATGCATACAACTCTTTATCATAAACAGAATAATTTAGTTTTGCAGCATTCAATTTCTCACTAAAATAAGCAATAGGCCTACTCTCTTGCATCAAGACACCACCAATGCCTATTCCACATGCATCACATTCTATTTCAAAAGTTTTTGTAAAATCAGGAAGAACAAGCAAAGGAGATTCTGTTAACCTTTTCTTAAGCTCCCTAAAAGCTTTCTCTTGTGGAACATCCCATTTGAAGATAACTCCCTTCTTTGTTAACTCATTCAACGGGGCAGCAATGGTGCTAAAATCTTTCACAAATCGTCTATAGAAACTAGCAAGACCATGAAAACTTCGCACCTGACTTGCATTAATAGGAGTTGGCCAATTCTTGATTGCTTCCACTTTTGATTCATCAACTTCAATCCCCTTGTCCTGAAACTACATAACCAAGAAAAACAACCTTGTTTGTGCAAAATGAGCACTTTTCCATGTTAGCGTATAATCTTTCTTTCCTTTAGAACATCAAGAACTTGTTTGATATGACAAATGTGGTCCTCCATAGACTTGCTGTATATCAATATGTCATCAAAATAAACAACAACAAATCTACCAATGTATGCTCTCAAAACATGGTTCATTAACCTCATGAAAGTACTAGGTGCATTAGTTAAGCCAAAAGGCATAACTAACCATTCATACAATCCAAATTTTGTTTTGAATGCAGTTTTCCATTCATCTCCTTCTTTCATCCTAATCTGATGATAACCACTACGTAAGTCAATTTTAGAGAAAACAATAGAACCACTCAATTCATCTAGCATATCATCTAACCTAGGAATGGGATGACGATATCTAATAGTAATATTGTTTATAGCCCTGCAATCAACACACATACGCAATGATCCATCTTTCTTAGGAACTAGAATAATAGGAACAGCACAAGGACTTAAACTTTCACGCACATAACCTTTATTTAAAAGTTCTTGTACCTGCCTTTGTATTTCCTTTGTTTCTTCTGGATTGGTACGATAAGCTGGGCGGTTTGGAAGTGAAGCTCCTGGAATGAGATCGATTTGATGCTCAATGCCACGCAATGGAGGTAGACCAGCAGGTATCTCCTCTGGAAACACATCTTTGTAGTCCTGCAACATATGAGAGAATATACTAGGAAGAGATGTTAAGTCATTAGTTATCTCCCCATCATCTTTGTACATCAACACAAATATTACTCCATCTTGATTTTTTACCACATCTCTCAACTCAGATTTTGTTGCCAACATAACTAGATTAGATCCCTCTCTTTTTTTGTCTCTTGTGTTTGGTTTTGTGTGGGCAATCATCATTCCACTTAAACTGTTTTCCTCTCCAACTTTCTCCTTACCACTTTTCACCTCACCGGTCTTTTGCATATGTTCAGCCATGATTTGTTGTGGTGTCATAGGTCTAAGCACCAAATCCTTTCCTTTCCATTTGATGGTGTATTGGTTTGTTCTCCCATAATGTTGAGCGAGATCATATTGCCAAGGCCTTCCCAACAGTAAGTGACACACCTTCATTGGGACAACATCACACTCAACTATGTCAGTATAATCACCAATCTTGAATGGAACCTTTACCTTGTGAGTGATCTTCATCTCCCCACAATCACTCAGCCATTGTACATAATATGGATGCGGATGTTGTAGAAGCTTGAGGCCAAGTTTCTCACACATTTCTTTACTTGCAAGGTTGTGGCAGCTTCCTCATCAATAATGACTTTGCACACCTTGTCTTGGACTTTAGCTCTTGTTGAAACAGATTGTTTCATTGGCAATTC
>QZGG01002102.1:0-45042 GCA_006409495.1 Sedum album | reverse complement strand
CATCACTGACAACTGATGACCATGTGATGCAGAATTGGAATCTCTATAAGGCGAAGGACTCAACGGAGGTAATGCATCAAACGAAAAGAATCCGCCAGGCTGAGACAAGGACCTTGAATGTGACGGACCCTGAGCATGGTGACCACTTAGCGAACCCAACAGCTGGCCTGACGGGCGAGACGCAGGGATCTGCGAATAAGGCGAAACAGGCGGAATTTGATGAGGATGGGATGGAGGAATCCCAACTCTCTTACCACTATCAGCCCCAAAACTACCGAAATGTCTCATAGGTGAGCGCATATTAGTAGGATTCAATTGAGCAACATTATTATCAGGCTGATGAGCACCAGTCAAATGTTGTCTTGGAAGAGCTGATGAAGATGTCCCAAAAGATGACTGAATCCTATGCATCATGTCCATATGAGCCTCCTCAGTATCACCCATATCTCCAAAACCCTCCAAGACTCAAACTTTCCAAACACCCTTTTCCCCCAAAAATCACTCCAAATCAAACCCCAAAGATCGATCCAAGAAAACCCTAAAATCTGCAAATCAATCAGACACCAAAGTTACAAACTTTACAAACATAAACACATAAAGCAGTCAAATTGAATCATTAAAACAACTCCAATACCTCTAAATGGAACTCAAATCATCAATGGGGGGTCAGATCAGCTAAGGGTTTCAGTCATTTCAGACACAGCGGCTGATGTTCGTCGTGCAAAACCGTGTTTTTTTCTCTCTAGAAAAAAATTGAATAGGTAGAGAGGGACACGGATATCAAGGTGGGTAGCGAAATCGGCTGAACGCGTGAATTTAGAGTACTTAATGTGAATTTGGGTTGAATTTGAGTTTCATTCCGACCGCATTTGGGTATCAATCTGATCCGAATCACCGCAGATTATGAAGCAATGATTTACTCCTCCACATTTATATTATTTTAATATTATTATATATTTATTTATATCTTGTTTTTCAACCACCTCAACATCCTCAATAATTCTACCTAAGGTTTTCCCACATTGGTTTTGAATTAATGTCGATATGAATCGATGTTTTTGCTAATTATAACGTCGTTCTAACTCTAATATGATAGCTTAATGTTTTAAAAACAATATATTTTGATCGTTTATTGTTAAAACTATATTTATTTTAATTTCTTATTGGTTTCACAGTCAGTCACTTTATTTATGGTCAAGACGAATGATGTTACCAATTCGATTATTAAAAGTCATCAATAGATTATAACATAGCCAAGAATTTAACATTTAATTCTACTCTAAGGAATAAATTGTTTTAGTATTTAATCTCAGCCTATGGAATCATATGAATTGTAATTATGGAAAGAAATATTCTTTTGATGACAAATTTTGTTTTATATTTATTTATTAATTTTTACATTAAAAACACTCTTTAAGTGAATGCAAATATTTTATGGAAACTAATTTTTTGTATATTTATTTAATATAACTCCCAGATACCCTTCAAAAAGTCATGTTTATAAATATCATGTTTTATTGGATCAAAACAATATGAATTACATGCTTTATCCAAAATAAAGTTTTTTTTTTGATGCGTGAGTTTACAATTGAGTACAAGATATTACATATTCATCTAGTACAACTAATACTTTGAACGCACAAGTCATCTAGGCACTACCACCAATGAACTTCAATCATCCATCAATATCCAAGCAATCTTGCATCTCAACAGCTTCCACGCACAAGCGGGAAGAATAAACAGCCTCCACGCGCGCAGACGGGAGGAATGAATCCCCAGAAAACTCTGAGGAAAAGTGGTGAGGACCCTGGCCTTAGGTTCCTTTGTCAGGTCCCTCAACCAACAGAGCACCACTCTGTTGGCCTAAATATAGTTTAAATCTCCTAAATATAGTTTAAATCTCCTAAATATAGTTTAAATCTAGTATTGGTTTTTTATAATAAATCTAGTATTGTTATTAAGTTGGGCACAAAAGTTGAACAATATCTTAGTTGAATCTGAGTTTTTGGCCAAGAGGGTGTATTTTAATTCACAATTGAAGTGAAGTGAATGATACGTTAATCTAATCGAAAACAGTGGATAACATTATATATGGGTAAGATCGAGATAGAAAAAAATCAACACAATATATAATATGATTAATAAATATTTTGCACATATTGAGATGTGCAAAGGCCACCACTTTGAGTTAATGAGAAAGTAAATTAACCCAATTCACGAAAATATTATATTAACCATCTTGCTAATAAAAATCAAATGATATAATTTAAGATAAGAATTACATATAAATAGAGTAAGGTTCTAGGAGGACGGATAAATAAATGTGAGACGGTGAGACATGATCTCAACCGTTGAATACTAATAATCCAACGGATGAGATTTAATTCAAAAAATAACCGTTAATCTCAACTGATAGGGTTTTTTGCAAATCCAACCGCCCATTATATAAAAACCAACTTTAATCTCAACCGCAGATTAATCTAATCCAACGGTTGATATTAAGTTGTTCCGTCTTACATAAACTCTTTGTTTCTCTTGAACTTCACCCCATATAAATAAATGTAGACCTTAGAATTCAATAATACGCTGGTCTCTGGTCTCAGAGGTCGGTGGTTCAAGCCCTCCTGAGTGCATATCCGCCTTGAGTATGGGGTTTGTCCATTCCTTGAGCGATGAAGCAGTAATAAAATTTTAAAAAATAAATAAATAAATAATACGCTGGTTGAGATCTAATTCAAAAAACGTCATGCTCAAGCTCAACCGTTGGTATTTTTGTAAATTCATTCGTCCATTTAATAAAAACACACTTTAATCTTAACCATCGAATTATTAAAATCTAAATTAAGTTTACGTCTCACAACGATTAATTATTTCTCTTAAACTTAACTCATGTACATATATGCACAAGAAATAGCGGTCTATCAATCAGTCATTCAATCTCTAATCTTAGAACTTGATGGTTCAAACCTTCTCTGATGCATCTCCGCCAAATAATAATAAAAAAGTGTTTAATTTGATTCATTCGATATTTCTACCGGCTTAAACTGATTTCAAAACGTGACAACAATAACAAAGAAGATATTTTAAACTTGAACAACTAACAGAAGGTTGAGAATTAGTCTCACAAGTCATACGCAAAAACACAAGTGTTAATGTGCAGCACAATGTCATTATGATGTATATCGTGTTGAAAAAACAAACAGTATTCAATTCAATAATTGACCACCTGTGTTAAAATGGGGTACAAAATTTATGGTTTCATAAATGTGATGCATCATAGCTTTAGCTTATTTATATAATTTAATTCAGACATTTAATGTTAAAGATTATCTGCTTAATAAAATTCGTGGAATTTAAAAAATATGTTGCCGACAGATTTTGGAACGAACATGTGACTGTCGAATTTTTCAAATCGGAATTTGAAAGTTTGGAAAATGTAGAAAGCAGAAATAAAGGAATTGTTTGACTTTTGAGATATTTAAGCATAACTTTTCAGCATGTTTGTTCTTCTTTGTTTGACATTATTTATTCTCACTTTTGTTTGCCTTTTTGTTGTCCCTGTGAATAAACATATTCTACACTCTTTATTCAAGTTGTAACCCTTTTTTATATAAAATTTTGTTTATTTTCAAGTAATTTTCAATAAAAATAAGCGAATCGCGATAATGAAATGAATTGTAAGAAAAGAAAAATTAATATACTAAAGTGTAACTTTTTTACTATTATTTACATTTGGTTAATTAAATATTGAAGCATTTTCATTAATACAAAGTATGACCCTAATATAATGAGAGTCTATGTATAATGTTCTTAATCATTGATTTATAAATAAATAAAGTTTAAAACATAAAAATAGCAATATCAATGATTAAGATCATGTATCACAGTTTCGCCACATTTCTTTATTTTTGACGATCTTAACCTCCGATTGTATGCTACTAAATTTTGTTAACTAATTTTTTTAATATTCAGGAAGCATTAAAATATGATAAGCTACTCACTTAAAAGAATATAATAATAATAAACATAGAGTTATTCACAACGTATTACTCATCTTAAATTGTTTGATAATACGTGGCAGTAGCATTACAATCCGACAGCGACAAGTAACATGGCCTCGCTCTTTAAATTCAAGTTATTATTAACCACTGCGGCACCGCCCGACTTTTATATGCCACTAGTAGTTTGACCAGGTCCGCAAAAACGTGGCGGGACGACATGCATAGTTTTCTTCACTCAAATTCGTCCCTCTACTTTTCTTCATTTACTAATATCTCCTCGAACTATTCAGTTTATCAAAAGGTTCCTCTAGTTTTACAATATCAAAAACGAGGGGCATCAATCATTTGATATTAACTATTAGTCCCTTGTTTAACGTTTTTCGAATTAATGGTGGTGTGTGGGGAAACCACACGAGTGACGCGTGCGTGCCAGCAGACCACACGTTTTATCGATTTGAGAGCGAGGGAGAAAATCTAGAATCCCCAGATCCAAATCCAATCACCAACTCCTTCGATTTTCGAGATGTCTTCTACATTCAGCGGCGATGAAACTGCTCCCTTTTTCGGTTTTCTCGGCGCTGCTGCCGCTCTCGTCTTCTCCTGTAAGCCCCTACCTTTCATCAATTTTTTGCTTGATGATTGATTTTAATTTGTTGTAATTCTTTAGGGTTGTATTGATTTGGGAGTTGTAAGTGGTTTGATTTTTATGTTAAAAGATTCCAGCTTTGTTGATTTATATGTTTAAAGATTCTAGCTTTGTGGATTTGTTTGTTTATGATGTTTAGGGTTTGTTTTTGATGTAAGGTTGATGAAAGATTTGAGCTTTGTTGATGAATTTATGAGTGTTTGTTGAAGGTATGGGAGCGGCTTATGGGACGGCTAAGAGTGGTGTGGGAGTGGCGTCAATGGGGGTGATGAGACCTGAGCTGGTGATGAAGTCTATTGTGCCAGTTGTTATGGCAGGAGTGTTGGGTATTTATGGATTGATTATCGCAGTTATTATCAGTACTGGGATTAATCCCAAGGCGAAATCTTACTACCTTTTTGATGGTTATGCTCATCTGTCGTCTGGTCTGGCTTGTGGTCTTGCTGGGCTTTCCGCTGGAATGGCCATCGGCATTGTTGGAGATGCGGGTGTCAGGTCTGTGTTTGGTTTAACTTGTGAAAGTTTAGATGTTTTAGGATCTGGTTATACTTTGTTCTAGGCAGTCGTGTTTCGTTAAAGTAAATAGTTGCAACTATTGACACTCGTGTGGAAAGTTTAGATGTTTCACAGCTTACAGCGGTAGAATCAATATTATGTGCCACCTTTTCCGTTGAATGCATATGTGGTACTTGTGAGTAGCTCGCTGCATTGCTTTTTATAATCCTTAGATGAGAAAGGCCATTACTGAAAATTGACTTTGATATTAGCTATATTCACTGCTAAAATGCTTATATATTGGAGTGATGGTAGTAAGGTTAGGGTGACGATAATTGAGCGGCACAATACATTATCATCCTGGATTTATTCAAGTGTCTGACAGATACATTTGTTCATTTCTTTGCAGGGCGAACGCCCAGCAGCCCAAACTCTTTGTTGGAATGATCCTCATTCTCATCTTTGCTGAGGCTCTTGCTCTATACGGCCTCATCGTAGGTATCATCTTGTCCTCTCGTGCTGGTCAGTCCAGGGCTGACTAGGACCCATGATCTTATGCCCTGATGTATATCCATATCGCTTTGTTGTCAATCACACAACTTCCCAAAGCGGCAGTGAGTTAGCGATCTTGTATCTTTTCTCCATCACCTCCCCCGTCTCTTTGTTTTGCTGTTTGAAAAACTAGCATTGAGAATTTTTTGAAATAAGTGGCTGTGACTTGTGAGCCCTATAAATTAAACCCTTTGTGGCTTTGTTATATAATTCCTTATATTATGCAATGAAGAATTATATTTCTATGTATTCGACTAATACCATTTCAAGTTCTTTACTTGATATATGCCCAAGTCAGCATTAACTTAGTGAATTAAGCAGTTATAAAAAAGGGATGGTCTGCTAGCAAAGTTTTTGACAAACAATCAGACTGTAAATGGTTTAAATTATGAACTTGTTTAAATGTTGTTTTGTCTTGCTACTTGAACATCAATACATTGCAGTCCAAGACTACAAGACTTTTCTAAGCTTCTTTAAGTCTTTCTTCTGTTTTCTTTCCAGTTTACTTGTATCAAAAAAAAGTTGCTTCTTATACAGAGCCCAGTAGTCCACTGAATCACTGATAATGTCGAAGCCCTTTTAAAATAAGACAAGTTAAAATTGTAACATATTGAAGGTGATATCTTTCAATAAGATATAAAATGATAATGAGAAAGGATCATGTATAAAGTTTAAGTTTGGTCACAGAGTATAATAAATCTTGACTGTCTATTAAATATTATTGTACAACTTTATTAAACCTCTTTCGCCTGAGATAGGCTGAGCTCCGGTGTTCTGGCCGTCACCCGACTTGCTGCAAGGCAATTCATTCTCAAGGTACATGGATCATGTTATTGAAGTGCTCTTTTTCATCCCAGGAACTCAATAATTTTCCATGTGGTCACAGTCAATTCTGCTTGAGTCATTGAATTAATTTCTTTTCTTAGAGAATACTGTAATAACCCAAATTTGAAAGTGAAATAAAAACCAGCTAATAAAGAAAATAAAATAAAATTTAAAAGGATAAGGATCCATTTAATTGGAATAGGTAATGAAAGGTTTGGAAGTTTAATTTAGTTGTTTATATTCTCTTTTCATATCTACATTGTTAAAGAAAAATGATGATAATATGAACATGATTTTGATGAGGGAGAGAAGCATGTTCAAGTGGTTGAGAAAATTCAGAATTGTTAAGGTATGTTGTTCGAATGTTTATCTTGTGTTTATGATGGATGAAAAGTCAGATTCGTCGGTTGATTTTGAAAGCAATGTAACTTCTGTTCTTGATATTCAAATTGAGTAACTCTTAATTTTGTGATATTCTAGACGTGATAAGCTCTATAACGAATCCTATCTCACTGTTAGATTCATTTTGGATATTAAGATATTGAATTTTGAAGTAGTCATATTATCCTGAAATCTGCAGAAAATCTGAGATTTGGCCAACATGTTGACTACTAGATTTCAACCTAACGTAACATGAGTATAGATGGTCCAACTTGTGTGATTCGAAATGGTAAAATGTACTATACGAAGAGAACTTTACTATGATACAAAAATATTGATTTGATTCGTTCTAAAATATTTTATACTTAATTAAAAGTGTAGCGACAGAATCTGCCAAATATTGATTTTGTGTGCTTCGTTCCGTCATCTGTCTATTGATGGTTGGCTGACTCATATGTAACCTTCTGAAACTTCTATTCGTATCTTGTGTACTCATCGTTCTGTCAATTCTTAATTAGTTTGGGTCTGTCTTACTTACTGAGTTGTTGACTCACCTCATCGATAAATATTTTTCAGGTATGGATGTTTGGCGAATCTGCATGCTTGTACAATTATGTGTATGTGAGGGCATTAGTTCATTTTGTTGACACAATATGAGAATTTAAATGAGACTTGTAATTATATGTCATTTCATAAATTGGAGGAATTTCGGTAAATATGCTATAATTAGAGGCTACGTACGTTCCGAATGTATTTTAGGGAACGTGCGGCCGATGTAATGCCCTTTTAAAGTCTAATATAATTTGGGGTGTTACTTTTAATGGTATCAGAGCAATAAGTTCGATTCTTACACATAATTAAGAATAAATAAAAAGAATTTACGCGTGATAGTATGATAGATTAATTTTTTGTTTTCATGCCTCGGTTACATTTGCTTATAATCTTAGTTATGATTTAGACGTTTGATTAATTTGTGAGTAATAGGTTGTTTGTGTTATCTTACTATTAATAAAGCCTAAAGCGTTGAATTGTCAGCTACTTTTTGAAACCACATTTTGGCTTCCAAAACTACCCATATTCCTTCACATATTTACAATATTATAATTAGTATTTTTATGATACTTCATTTGATTTAATATATATATTTAATTAAAATTATTAATAATATATGTCAACTTTATTTACGCACAAATTTTTGTGCACCAAAATACTAGTATGAAATTAAAACGTAATCATGTAAATAAATTTGAACAATATGGTAACAGCTGGACGCGTACGTAATTCAATTATATTACTTGTGTGAGTTATAAGTTTATTTATAAGTTAATAATAAAGACAATATTTAGAAGTTACTAAAAAGTGTTAGCGTACATACAAGTATATTTGGTCAGAATTTAAAGTTTCTGTGTTTAATCATATGAACATGTATACGATCATATATGATGTAATATCTTGACTAGAATTTTTAAGTTAATATAATAACTGAAAATTTTGAGTGATACTTTTATAGTTAGGTTGATATTTATTATAAGTTAAATTCAATTACTCGAATCGTGTTATCAAAAGTAATGTTGAGCGTTGATATGATTAAATTATTTGATACCTATTTCCATACAGTTAGTTTAATAATAATAATAATAATAATAATAATAATCATTTGTAGACATTATTGGTTCTACTTGTTAGTATATAAAAAAATTGTGTGCGTGATGAAGAATACTTCTGGCAATAGTTTGATATTTAATTTTATCATATCAGGAATGTTTGTTACTTTTATGACATAACGTTATTGTTGTAGCTTGAAGTTTTTAATGTTTTATTTGATTGATGTGAATTTTATTGTACGTGTGAATATCTATGATAGGTCGAAGTAAGTTCGAAAATTAACTAAATGTATCTTAATAACATGAAGAATAATTGATGTTCATTTATAGATCGATAAATTTGTCTTACGTTTTGATGTATTTCTATGTCTGAAAATCAATGCTTATAACTTGTGTGATATAAATAGAGAATTACTGCTTATAACTTGTGTGATGCATTTTATTTACTTCTTATTGGATTCATGCATGCCAAATTGTGAAGATAACTTACATGTGTTCACAAGAAAGGATTAATGTGAAATTAGAAAGAAAAATATATATATTTGTGCATAGTTTAAAAGAATAGATTTCGAATTTTATTGTGGTCATAGTAATGTATTAGAATATGTATGTTAGTTGGCCTTCCAAGCTATATAATATATGCATGTTAGACTTTACAATATCACAAGTCATCAATTTGATCGTCTATATTTTGGTTGCTGGTGGAGATTATAATTCTAGTTAGTGTTAAACTACAACTAATAATATTTTAATACATAAGATTGTTTGTTTATGTTGATTTATTTAACAATTTGAAATACAAAAAAAATATTAGAATAAAAAAATTTAAAAAATAATTATAACAATCGAAAAATTCAAAATTATATTTTTTTTACGTAAAGAAGGTTTAATATTATTTTTGTTATCTTGAAACGTGATTGTACTAATCGAATGTTTTATGAGTTTAATATTTTGATTAGAACATGCATAAACGATGGAGGATTTGTGTGCTGAAAATTGATATTTCAAACTATATTGTGATAAAGAATTATTTTCGTAACAAATAATGGATATCATAATTCTTTGATTAAGATCATTTTGTTAAACTTTAGACTAGTTGACTTTTATCTTATCTTCGTAAAAGTAAAGTCTTCTTATGTGTATACTAACTGATAATATAGAATGATTTTAATATGATATATCACTTTGATTTCAAATAGGTAATTTATTTTGTAAGGAATTTAATTTATCGAGTTTAGAGGACTAAACTCTTTTTAAGGGGGGAATAATGTAATAACCCAAATTTGAAAGTGAAATAAAAACCAGCTAATAAAGAAAATAAAATAAAATTTAAAAGGATAAGGATCCATTTAATTGGAATAGGTAATGAAAGGTTTGGAAGTTTAATTTAGTTGTTTATATTCTCTTTTCATATCTACATTGTTAAAGAAAAATGATGATAATATGAACATGATTTTGATGAGGGAGAGAAGCATGTTCAAGTGGTTGAGAAAATTCAGAATTGTTAAGGTATGTTGTTCGAATGTTTATCTTGTGTTTATGATGGATGAAAAGTCAGATTCGTCGGTTGATTTTGAAAGCAATGTAACTTCTGTTCTTGATATTCAAATTGAGTAACTCTTAATTTTGTGATATTCTAGACGTGATAAGCTTTATAACGAACCCTATCTCACTGTTAGATTCATTTTGGATATTAAGATATTGAATTTTGAAGTAGTCATATTATCTGAAATCTGCAGAAAATCTGAGATTGGCCAACATGTTGACTAGATTTCAACCTAACGTAACATAAGTATAGATGGTCCAACTTGTGTGATTCGAAATGGTAAAATGTACTATACGAAGAGAACTTTACTATGATATAAAAATATTGATTTGATTCGTTCTAAAATATTTTATACTTAATTGAAAGTGTAGCGACAGAATCTGCCAAATTCTGTTATTGTTTTAGGTTAAATACTGCAGCTAAGTTTAAGATCTTGTAACTCATGACTTTGATGTTCAAATTGACATTTGTAAAGTGTTATCATATTCTATGCGGAATAAGCTTTTCAGAATGATATAAATATATACTAATTCATTTTAAGTAGAAAGATATGGTATTTCAAAGTTTGAGTATATGACATGAAAGTGCAGAAAAATTGACATGTTATATTTTTTATGAAAATGTGTGCTTCTTGTTGTGATTGCTTGATTTAGAAGATTGTACATATAGTATTTGATTTTTCATGATGGATGTAGATGGTTCATAATTGCTGTTTGTGCTTGTTTGAGTATGATGGACCTCGAGGTAAGTAATATGGACCCATTCTGGTTAGTTTTCGATCTTCTTTCAGAATTATGACATGTTTTGTTATCAGCATGTTATTCTTATATTTGTGATGCTCAAACTCTCATATTTGTTTCGTGTTCTCTTCATTTTGTTATAAAGTCGTCTGTGTGTTCCTTTCGAAAATCCTTGATCCAGTTGTGTGATGTGGTGTGTGGTGGTGTGATTTGGTGTGATGCCCTCCATGGGGCGAAGCATGATGATTGGTGTGATGTCCTCCATGGGGCGAAGCATGAGGCGTAGTTGGTGTGATGCCCTCCATGGGGCGAAGCATGAGGAGTAGTTGGTGTGATGCCCTCCATGGGGCGAAGCATGAGGCGTAGTTGGTGTGATGCCCTCCATGGGTGAAGCATGATGTATGTGTGTGTGAATTTGTGTGACGTCCCGGGACTTGTGGTTGTGCAACTGGATCGTACCGTAGCGTATCGTTTCTGTTGGATTGTATCGTATCCTTTCTGTTCTGGATCGTTCTGTTCTAGATCGTTTATTTTCTATTCTGGATTGTTCTACATCGTTTACTCATGTTCTGGATCGTTCTGTTCTAGATCGTTTACTCTTGTTCTGGATCGTTTCCTCATGTTCTGAATCATTTTATGTTGGATCTTTGAGTTCTATTCCTGATCGCTAAACTCTATTCTGTGCTAACGATTTTGTGTGCTTCGTTCCGTCATTTGTCTATTGATGGCTGGCTGACTCATATGTAACCTTCTGAAACTTCTATTCGTATCTTGTGTACTCATCGTTCTGTCAATTCTTAATTAGTTTGGGTCTGTCTTACTTACTGAGTTGTTGACTCACCCCATCGATAAATATTTTTCAGGTATGGATGTTTGGCGAATTTGCATGCTTGTACAATTATGTGTATGTGAGGGCATTAGTTCATTTTATTTCATTTTGTTGACACAATATGAGAATTTAAATGAGACTTGTAATTATATGTCATTTCATAAATTGGAGGAATTTCGGTAAATATGCTATAATTAGAGGCTACGTACGTTCCGAATGTATTTTAGGGAACGTGCGGCCGATGTAATGCCCTTCTAAAGTCTAATATAATTTGGGGTGTTACAAATACAATATTGGCCTAACTAAGCCACCAAACCTACTTTGCAAAACAGACCATGCATGAAAACAATCTTTGCAGTGAATGATAGAATTTTCAATCTCTTTTGAAACTGAATTCATGATCTACATATGAGTTGCTTGGTTGCATCTCTCCCATTTGGACAGTTCGTAAGAATTAACATGTATAGGAGAATCGCCTCGGACAATATCAAGTTTCATTTTGATCATAAGGCCGTCTCCATTGCCTAACTCCATGAAACTAAGTTTTTAATCCCAGTCAAAAGGTTCATTGATCAAATATGTTGATACATCGTTGCTAATTAAGAGTTCGTTCCTCTACAATCTAGTGTATTTGAGCACTTTGAGTTTCCAACTATCTGCATTTTCGACATAACTATATGCACATTCAATGTGCATTTGTGCATATAGCTAAACCACAAAATTTCAAAAGGTGCAAATTATGGATCATTGGATTGTCCTGAACAAAGATCGCCAAGACTGTGCCAGGTATCTAGGTCGCAAATGAACCCCAATCTACTAATTAATAGTGGATCATCCGACTGATGTTCAAACCCATTATATTTTAATAAAAGTTATAAAATTTTTATACGCATAACTCATCGAACTAAATATACTTTAATACTATGACTCGTGTGCAACTATAAACATTTAAGTCCGACTTATTACGTCGACACTTAAGATAGAGCCGAACTTCAAATCAAACAAGCTTAGGATCGTTCATGACTAAGTCTTAAAACTCAATTTTAGGCCTGACACTTTTCGGGTTTTTAGTAAAAAAAGTTAAACACGTACCCGACCCGCGTAATAAATTTCGGGTTCGGGTTTATAGATTTAAAAAAAAGTTAAACCCGTACCCGACCCGCGTATTTTGAATAAATAAATATTATAAATAAATAAAAAATGGATTTAAAAATATTATAAATAAATAAAAAGTGAATAAAATCATAGAATAAGATTCATAAACTGTTATTTAGTCCTTGACTAACTTGAAAATAATAATTTGAGCAAAAAAATAAACATGATGTGTATATCAAATAGTATTATGAATATATAAATATGTATTTATATATATAATGCGGGTTTGCGGGTTTGATTAAAAATTATATATTAAACCCGTACCCGAATCCGTAGTGTCCAAAACCCGACCCGAACCCGCGAAATTTTTCAGGTTTGCGGGTTGAGTGCGGGTTTGCGGGTTTATGTGCCACCCCTACTCAATTTCAATACCTAACTAAAGTCCATTACTCATGTTTAACTTCCAAAATGCCGGAAACATTATTAAAAACTGCTTTGTGTGCTTTAAGGGTCACAGTCATCTTAATTCAATTACTCTACGTAACGCGTTAATCAAAAGTACTTTATCGAATCATGTTGGCTATAATATAATTGAATTTTATTCTCCAGTACCTAATCTTTGTTTGTGATGCTACAATTAATATGTTGTCATTGTAGCTTACCTGAAAATATTAGGTCATGGAAAGGCAGCCAAACAGGATTGCAATTAATTAGTTATAACTTTATATCATACTAGTGTTGCATTATTGAATGTATTGCCACGGATAATGGAAAATAGAGAATTCTCCTTTTTTGTTTTGAAGTAGTACTGTATGAGTTCGGATTTTGTGAGACATTAAAGTTTTGTAAGACATGAGAATACCATCTCGACTATTGGTTTTGATTGATCTGACGATGAGATTTAATTAATTTTGAAATAAAATAAGTGGTTGAATTGGCAAAAACACGCGGACGGTTGAGAATGACGGTTAATATCAATCATTGGATGAATATAAATCAACGGTTGAGATGACATCCTTCCGTCTCAGGTCTCGCAAAAACTTTTTTGTGCTTGTAGAATTTAATCTGTACAGTATTATCACATATTATTTACTTTTTGATTTCTTAAAAAATATAATTTTGCACGTTTTGACAACAAATAACTAAAGAGGGAGTATTAATGAAGTTGATTCATGCTTCAAGCTCAGCCCACATTCCAAGTAACATTGGAATAAGCCAACCAAACCCCAAATCCAAATTACATTAATAAACGTCATCAAACAAAATTGCTTTAACTAAAGTGCCACAAAATTACTTGTTAATTCAAGCGGCCGCGCACTTTACGGTCACTTTTTATCTCTAAATATTGTATGAATTTTATAATCGGTTTTAGGTCTCTTTTGCACTTTAAACATAAACTAATATTATATATGAGTTGAGTTTTAAAAGAACATCAATTTTTGTGAGATAAAGAGAGTTAATCTCAAATGTTGGTTAAAATTAATTTAGCGGTTGAGATTACATTTTCTTTTAATTAAATTTATAATGAATTAGCAAAAAACACGAGGTTGGTGAATGATGGTTATTAATATTAACCGTTTGATTAATTTATGTCCTTCTGTCTCACATAAATTTATTGGTCCTCCTTGAATCTTTTCATACATACATAATTTCATGCATAATTAAAATTTAAAATTTTATAAAATAGTTTCGAAAGGGACGATCTAAAGGGTAAAATGACGTATACAATACTAGTCAGTGCTGTAATATGTAAAGAATATTAGTGATCCCACATTGCAATTGCATCTATAGGCTATAAATACAATGTTACCAACAACAATAATTAACTATAACACATTGCATGAACTCACCTGATTGTTGCACCATTTATTTATAACTATGAGTGAGAAAAAAAAATTAGATTTTTGAAAACGTAGTCGATAAATCGATCGGCGGAAATGGTCATCCTAAATTCAAGAATCTAGCAACCAATTATTTAAATAAATATATAGCTTTGGAACTTGAGATGAGATTGATTTGCGTGGATGGAGATTGAGATTCCTATTCCTGCAAATCAACAAAACATGTGGCCATGCATGACTCGTGCCACGTGGTTATCATACACATGCGCTGGCATCTTACAGTATATTCCAATCATGTATCTGCTATTCTGCAAACTTCATGAAGAATAATGATCAAGGAATTATTGATTTTCTTGCATTATCTCATTACTATTTTCCTGTTTTTTAAGATGACAAAAAACACAGCTTACGTTAATCACGGAACACATAATATAGATGTTGGAAAGCATCCATATTAATGAAGAAAAAACAAACTTGATTGTTACAAATCTGATCCAGCTTGTTTGAATATATGAAAAATGGTCCAATGTAAGATGGTGAACATGGAATCAGGACAGAATCCAAAAGGCAGGTTGCCTCTTGGTGCTGCTAGGTCTTTCTTTTCTTCTAGTTGTGCGCCCCACCCACATGTTGTCATGCAGCCCTATATATATAGAATTTCGAATAGATCCGACAATCCTAAAATATGTGTTTTAGAATAGACGGAAATATATTTTTGACTAATCTAAGGCTTGAAATTACAATTAAATTTTAATTAAAAAATACGTATTTATTGACAAGGTTAAGATTAAGAGGGACAATATATTTTTCTGAGACGAAGTGAATTAATCTTATTCGTTGATTTGATTAACCTAACGACTGATATTAAATTGATTTTTAAATATTTTGGGCGGTTGGATTTGCAAAAAACACGAGACAGTTGGATTCGCAAAAAAAACACGAGGTGGTTGGATTTGAGGTTATTTTGGATTTAAATGTCATTTGTTAGATTTGAGGTTATTTTGAATTAATATCTCAGCCGTTGATCGTAGGATTATTAGTGATCAATGGCTGATATTATCTCTCACCGTCTCACGAAACATTATCAATATCAATCGTCTAGTTAAAATCAACATTCTTAAGGGTATACATGAATAATTCGAATATCCATATTCACATTTTAAATAATCAAAATAATCGATTATATCTAGTGCATGCTCAGTACTTTTGAGATTAAATATTTCGATATATATAATTTATTGTGGACCAAAGTCTTCACATATACATGTTCTAGTGATTCGTATAATTGAGCTTCAGCTCCAGTTTCATGTGGTATTGCCTCCATCACACTCCGCCTACACCAGTTGATTATTACCCGGCATTCTTGGACCACCATCCTAGATTTGTCGTCATCCGAGGATATCTTGTCCAACCATATCCGAGATTTTTGAATTTTAAAGCAACTCATCATATTCGAGCTTCTACATCATTTGTGTCATCTTTGACGAATTTGATCCGTGTTGAAATCGCGTTTATCATTCCACCTCAAATGAATGAAGCTTCACTTGGTTATCCCACGAATTGTATGAGTAATTAAGAAACTCCAAAAAACCGACTTACCTTTTCAACTCAGAAATCAAAATATTTACGTTATTGATTACTTAATGAACGTGAAAAACACTCATAAAATACGAACATCTGACCTCTTCAACTACCAACTCGAACTATAACACTTGCAGGACACCCTCTTAGACCGTAAAATCAAAGAATGAAACCAATAATTTAAGTGTCCGGTAAGAAAATGTCTCTAGTAGACTTGTATGACAGAACAAAGAGCTGGAAATTTCTTAGCACCTTCTTAAAACGGCGACGTTTGAGTATAATATGTGTAGTGATGACTCTAAAGAGAATAGTAGGGTCCACTTATGCGGTGGTCACGCGGCGACACGATACTGATTCATCTTGCAACTCAAGAAAAAGAAAAAGACACAACTCAGAGAATCTTCAGTGTAAAATATAATC
The DNA here is from genome assembly GCA_006409495.1 of Sedum album. Taxonomy (NCBI): domain Eukaryota; kingdom Viridiplantae; phylum Streptophyta; class Magnoliopsida; order Saxifragales; family Crassulaceae; genus Sedum; species Sedum album. Next base: position 28,486 of record QZGG01002102.1, on the reverse strand, counting down.
ACAACTTTCTTTATTTGCTTGTCTCAACTTGTATCAAAATAACTCTAACCACTTTTGAAATAAATAAATATGTATTCATTTTTTCTTGTAACAATTAAAAAATCAGAATGTCAAACAACATGGGAAATGATGGACAAATTGAAAAATCTAAAACAAATAAATGCTTTTCAAGAAATAGTATTGCATTTTTTATTTTCTTACAACTTTTACTAAAAAATAGGTCTGTTACAAAATATCGAGATTTGGCTAATCTAAATTTAGATGAATTTTCGATCAGCAATTGACGTGTTCTAGTATAAAACGCATTTATATCGATGATGTTAAAGTCAAAATATTAATGATACTGATGTATGTATTTATCAAAGCAATCACGTGGATTAAGGTTAAGTTTAAGAAAGAAGTTAATTTTTGTGAGATGGAATGACTTAATTTTATACCTTGATTTTGAGAATCCGTCAGTTGAAATTAAAATTGATTTTTATTGACGATTGAATTTACCTAAAACCCTAGAGGTTGAGTTTGGTGGAGAAATAATCTCATCATTTGGATCATTAGAAATCAACCATCGATATAGTGTCTCAAAGTCCTACATTTATTTACAGCGAGCATTTTTAATTTTATTAAATAGATGTTTAATTCCCTATAATATAGCATTTGTGGACTTAAATAGCATCCATTTCATTAATTATTTACACAAAATTAATCCAAGCACAGCAACTTTACAAAATGGAATGTAGATTTTGATTGTTTTGGCCAACCGAATCTCATTCTCTTACTTTATTAATAAATCGAATTTGAGATTTAAATTCATGATATAAATGAAGTAACAACCAACAACTGTATAAAAATAAAAGATTGTGATTCTGGAAACAAAAGAAAATATGAATAACGTAATAAACGGAATATTATTTTTAGGCGAAATGGGCCCCACCCACCAAAAAACCCTGGCCCGATTTCTATGTATAAATACGACCATCTGCTGCATGCAATTCTCGCCAGTCACACATTGTTACATTACAAACCGTAGCCAGCTCTCTCCCTCTCTCTTCGATCCTCTGCAATTCCTTTTCGTCCAGATCCAATCGATCAACCCACATCGTCATCCATCCTCTGTTCGTTATTCCATACTTTCTGACGCACCATTTTGGACCTGGCTCCGATATCAAATTCGGTAAAAATCGCATTTTTATGTCTATCTCAGAAACTCAGATTCGGATCTGTATGGTGAAATTTTGCGAATTTTGTGCGTAGATCGGTTCATTTCTGTTCTGATTTAAGTGGGTTGTTGTTGAATTTGTGGAATTTTTGAGTTTTAGAAAGTGGAGAGCTACGGTCTTTACAAGGCGGAGTTAGGGTTCTATTCATTCCTCTTTCGCTTCTTCTGCTTTCCCTTTACTGAGGGGGTAGCCGGGGCCTCGTGCCTCGGCGGGTTCTAAACCCCCACCTATACAAACAATTTGATTATTAACCCTAATAGATTTGCCCCTTTTACCATGACTTGATTTTTTCACACACAAAAGATTCGATTTTTCCCAGTTTTCGATTCTTTTCTAGCTTGTGGTTGTTAACCCTGTTTGAGAATTTGGGAAGAGATGCCGGCCCTTGATTGCCTTGCTGATTCTGCTGTTCCTCCTCCTGGCTTTGCTTTCGCCGGGTTTAGCTCTCTTCTCTCGCAGACTGCTGACCATCTGTCTCATTGGTCTACATCAATGTCAGCTGAGCTTTACAAGGTTGATGGATGGGGAGCTCCTTATTTCTCCGTCAACTCGTCGGGGAATATCTCTGTTCATCCTCATGGTAATGATACCTTGCCTTTTCAGGATATTGATTTGCTTAAGGTTGTTAAGAAGGCTACAGACCCGAAAGTTAGCGGTGGTTTAGGCTTGCAGATGCCTTTGGTTGTTAGATTTCCTGATGTGTTGAAGAATAGGCTTGAAAGTCTGCAGCTTGCTTTTGAATATGCGGTTAAGTCGCTTGAGTATGATTCACATTACCAAGGTGTGTATCCTGTGAAGTGTAACCAGGATAGGTTTGTGGTTGAGGATATTGTGAAGTTTGGAAAGGATTTTAGGTTTGGATTGGAGGCTGGGTCGAAGCCTGAGCTGCTTCTTGCTATGAGTTGTTTGTGCAATGGAAGCCCTGATGCGCTTTTGGTTTGCAACGGGTTTAAGGATGCTGAGTATATCACGCTTGCGTTGATTGGGAGGAAGCTTGCATTGAACACGGTGATTGTGTTGGAGCAGGAGGAAGAGGTTGATTTGGTAATTGAGTTGAGTAATAAGTTGGCTGTGAGGCCTGTGATTGGGCTTCGAGCTAAGCTTAGGACTAAGCATTCTGGTCATTTTGGGTCTACTTCAGGCGAGAAGGGGAAGTTTGGGCTGACGACGATGCAGATACTCGTGTGGTGAGAAAGCTTGAGCAAGCTGAGATGCTTGATTGTATGCAGCTACTACACTTTCATATTGGATCACAGATTCCATCTACTGAACTGCTTTCTGATGGTGTTAGTGAAGCAGCACAGATATATTGTGAACTGGTCCGTCTAGGTGCTAATATGCAGTTCATAGATTGTGGCGGCGGCTTGGGAATTGATTATGATGGGTCGAAGTCAGCAGAGTCTGACGTGTCTGTTGCATATGGGCTTCAAGAATATGCCTCGGCTGTTGTTCGGGCTATCCGTGATGTGTGTGATAGGAAGTCTGTTCGTCATCCGGTGATTTGTTCCGAGAGCGGCAGAGCTATAGTCTCTCATCATTCAATTCTGATATTTGAAGCTGTTTCAGCCCATGCTGCAAAAAGTTCCCAGCTGCAGTCATTCAACACCCAGTTCTTTGTGGAAGGGCTCTGCGCTGATGCTCGTGAGGAATACAATAACCTGTACTCAGCTGTTGTCTGTGGTGATCATGATAAATGCTTAGCCTACTGCGAGCTGCTCAAGCAGCGCTGCGTGGAACAGTTCAAAGATGGCTCCTTGGGAATGGAGCAACTGGCTGCAGTTGATGGATTTTGTGAGATGGTGTCAGAAGCGGCAGGAGCACCTGAGCCAGTTCGCACTTATAATGTGAATCTTTCGGTGTTCACATCCATTCCTGATTTTTGGGGCATTGATCAGCTTTTCCCTATTGTTCCAATCCATCGCCTTGATGAGCGTCCTGGTGTGAGAGGAATTCTTTCCGACTTAACTTGTGACAGTGATGGGAAGATTGATAAGTTCATTGGGGGCGAGTCCAGCTTGCCTCTTCACGAGATGGAAGGTGACGCTGTGACTGGTGGGAAATACTACTTGGGTATGTTCTTGGGTGGGGCATATGAGGAGGCACTCGGTGGGCTTCACAATCTCTTTGGTGGTCCTAGTGTTGTTCGAGTCTCGCAGAGCGATGGTCCCCATAGCTTTGCAGTAACCCGTGCCATGCCAGGGCCATCATGCAGTGATGTTCTCCGAGTGATGCAGTATGAGCCCGAGCTCATGTTCCAAACACTCAAGCACAGGGCAGAAGAATGCGGCGAGCTTCAGAAAAGTGGCATGTCCAGCACCGATGCCATAGCAAATGCGGTGGCAGTTTCCTTCAACAACATGCCATACCTTGTGTCTTCAGCTTCTTTCTGCTTCTCAGATGACAGCAACAACAGCAGTGGGTACTACTTCAGCGATGAGGATCGTTACACTGCTGGTTCTGTGTCTGGAGACGATGATCATCATTGGTCATCATAATGTGCTAGAGGTTTGTTCCCCCAGAGTTGGTCAATGGTCTGTTCTCTTCAGGTCCTTTATTTTAATTGCAAGTTTAAACTTATGTTCCTGCATTTTATTGAAACTTGGTGAATCCAAATGCTCCATGTAAATTTGGTTTGCCTGAACCCAAAAAAATCAGCTCTTAAGTTTATGAAATAAAGTCCTTTTTTATAATTATACACAACTTGTCCATCATTGCTAATGTGCTTTGTCATTTTACAGTTGTTTTATGCCGCACTTGTTGATGTATATGCAGTGGCATATTCTCTGTTTTAAGTTGCTTAGAATTTTTGGCTTTTGGACTTGTAGGAAATCAAGATGAAAATGACCACTGAAGATCATTTGCGTGTGAAAAAGGTAATGGACAAGTTGGTTTAAGCAGCTCTTTTGTTGAGAAAGTCTTTGAATAGGCTGTGTTTTGTGGACTGGAATGTTTGGTAATTTGGGGACCCTGGTGAAGAAGATAAGAAGAGCTGACAGGTGTGACAAGGAACCTTGACACTTGTGGGAGGAAAGCTGGTAGCATCTTAGTTTGTATGTTCTACTATTGAGCCTGTAAATCATCAACATGTGGCTGGAGCAATGTTTGAATTTTCATGTGTTTATTTTTTCCATATAATTGTCAACTACAACAATGCTGAATGAACATGAGCCGTTAGCACCGAAGCCAGCTTCTCTCTCTAAGCTCTCCCGCTGCTTCTCTCTTCCACCGACGTTCTCCGTTTCTCCGTAGATCGGATATTATACGTGGGGTGGACGCTGCGAGGTGGTTTCGTGGAGCCGTTTAGTGAGTGTTTCGTCTGGCGGACGTCGCTTCCCTCCGGTGAGCTGACGGCTGGTTCCCTCCTCTGATTTTTTCACCGCCGTCATCATCATCTGGGGTGGTTGTTGGTGGGCTGTCAGCTGGGGTTGGCAGCTGAGTTTTGGCTGGGAGGAGCATCGGTGGTTGCTCTGTTCTGGTTTGGGTGTCGAGGCAGTGGGTGTACAGGGCTGTTCTCGGTTGTTTTTGTGTTGGTTGTAGGGGTGGCAGGGCCAGCCTCTGGCGTGTCTGGTGCAGCTTGCCGGCGTCGTTTCTGTGCAGCTTGTACAGTTTCAGTTGCACGTTTAGCTTGGTCGTCCGGTGCAGCTTCCCCGCGTTGTTCTCTGCAGCTTGTACAGTTCATTTGCAGTTGCAGCTTGGTCGTCTGGTGCTTGCGGGTCGGCGGTTGTCTGCTGCTTGTATAGTTTCAGTTGCTGTTTGGTTTTGTTAGGTGGCCGTTTTGAGATTGCGTTTTTTTGGCCGTTTCAGTTTTGTACAGCTTCCGTTTCAGCTTTCTTAATTGTCGGCAGTTTGCTGTCGGCGTCTTCTTTGCTGAATTTTGGTCATGAGGGTGGCGGTTGTTCTCTGTGGCAGCCGTGCACAGGTGGTTGTTTTGGCTGTCTTTCCGCCACAGCTGTGTCGGCTATTTTGGTCGCTACGTGGACTGTTTTGTGCGTGCCACTCTTGCTTCTCATGGATTTGACACGTGTCCTCTTTTCTCAACAATACGTGTCTGTTGTTTCACCCGATTGGTTCAGCCTCCTTATTAACAATTGAATCATTCAGATCGGTTTGTACCAATCTACAATTAGTCCTGGATCGGTTCTCATCCGAGAATATCTTTCTGGATGTTCACAGTCTTCATTATTTTATTATCATCGCGTTCTCGGATACGGCTGCTCACAGACATACTTAACTTTTTAGTATATTTGTTCGTTTATTTTTTGGTACTGAGGCAAAGTACCTCGTTCACTCTACGCTTAGATTACTTTTATTTTGTGTTCGAGGTCTCCATTCGCTGGTCGATTGGAATCAAGTCTTCTCTTATGTACCTTCTGAGTCTTTTGACTCTTTAATAAAAAAACAAAAAAAACAATGCTGAATGAACATCAAATCAATCTGATATTCAGTAGTAGTTTAGGATAGCAGCTGAATAGTGCTTAAACAAACAAGTAATTAGCCTTCTAGTAACTGGTACCAACATAATGTCACATTGCATATGCCAACACCTTGAACTAAAGAACTAGAAGCAGATGTACAACTAACTGCAGTTTTGTGCGCGTAGCTGTGTACTAATAATGAGCGCAAACAAAGCATTTCAGGCTTGTCGAGCTAATCTTGAGTGGATGTTCTGTAGCGTAGACGAATCCCTTGACAAACATTCCCTTCTTGGCCTCTTTCCGGTGTAATTGAGCAAATGAGATAGCCTTGGCCCTGGTGGGGAAGTGCTTGCTGATAAACTGCTGCCACCTTCTCCGGAAGTCCTCACTATGCTTTCCAGTGTTTTGAAAATGATACGTGTCGTGGATTGGATGACTGGTTGCAAAAATAATTTCCGTTGCCGGGACTTGAACCCGGGTCTCTCGGGTGAGAGCCGAGTATCCTAACCAACTAGACTACAACGGATTCTTGGGATGGAAGGAAAAAATAAGATTTAATCAGAATTACTTTAGATGGGCTTTTCACAAATGAAGCGGGCCGTTAGATTGTAGTTTATCAGACCTGAAGACATGAAAGCAAAATATATTACAAAAAGATGCACGATTTGTAACTAATTTCATTTCGGTGTTCAATTTGTTCGCTATTTATCAAAACAAGGATGAAAAATTAACGCAAAGACTCACTTCAAGGCCTGATCTGCGAATCGACTATAAAAGCGTCGGTTGTTTTCTATCGTCGATTTCCGATCGGCATCTTCTTCATCCTCTTCCGGAGCTCAATTTTTCCAACCTTTCTTAATCGATCGGTTTTGTTTCTCTGACTATCGATTTTTGTTGAATTGGATGTGGTTTGTATCGGTTTGGAGGTGGTGATCGGAGACATTGATTTGGCTCCGTACTGATCAGATCCGTGGTGAGTGATTTCCGGTTTTGTATTATTGCGTGATTATTTGATGGAAATGTGCAGATCTGGTTGAATGATTAGTGGATTTAGGTTTGTTAGGGTTTTGTTGTGTGATTGATTCGGTTCTGTTTTTTGATAGTGGAGAGACTGATTGATATGTTTGATGTGCAGGTGATTTGGAGTTGTTGTGCTCGTGGCATTTGAGGTGATTTGGAGGTTGGAGTTGTGGTTGTGGCATTTGTGGTGTGTGAGATAATTGAGAAATTGAGAAGATGTTGACCAAGTTTGAAACGAAGAGTAATAGGGTGAAGGGGCTGAGCTTCCATCCAAAGAGGCCATGGATCCTTGCCAGTTTGCACAGTGGTGTGGTCCAGCTTTGGGATTACAGAATGGGGACTTTGATTGATAAGTTTGATGAGCATGATGGACCTGTTCGTGGGGTTCATTTTCATAAGTCTCAACCGCTGTTTGTTTCTGGAGGTACGTGATTTGAATAAGAAATGTGTTATGTATTATTTATAGTTTTGAGTTGCACGATGATTTTATGCAGCTCATTGATCCATGTGTTTTTCTGCTTTATCTGATAGTCTCAATTGCGTGAATCACCCGTCTGCTGATGTTGTCTGATGATTATGGCTCGTTTGTTACCGTCTATTATTGTTTATATGATAAACTAGTTAAGTCCACAATACCTATCTGAATATTTCACTGTATGCGGATCGTTTGCCCTTCAATGTTGCGGTACTTTCTCTCACAATTTGAAAATAGGGCACATTCATGGTAGATGCGAATGAGACTGAGGTAGAAACAAATAAGGCAAACAATGTGGCCTTTTAAGACATGATTAATTCTCACTAGTTTTTTTGTTTAGATTCGGTTTTCAATGTAAATAACCAGAAATCTACATAGATCATAGCATTTTATTTAAAATTAAAATAAGAGGGAAGTAATATTATGATCTACCAACCACTGAAATTAATCTAAGTGCTTAGGTTGCTTCCGAAATGGAGATATTAGTTTAAACATGTCATTGACTGTGCTCGTCAGCTATATTAATCATGCAAGTACGTTGAAAAGTTATATCAATTATAATATTCTTAGTAAGTATAAGTTTTTCTTTTAATATCACGTGCTGTTAGCAATTAACACATTACACCACTTTGATCATCTCTTTTATTGACTTTGTCAGTCATCTTTTGGATTAAATTACAGAATAAATAGTGCATATAATTTGTTTAAGTTAAAATATGAGTTTATAACAATTATTTTTTGTCAATGGTGTCATTATACCTTGTTTTTCTTTCTCGCTTAATATTCTAAGACTAAAATTGAAACACATTTGTATGACTTTTTTGAGGTCTGGAAAATATTTTTGGTCCCATATTCAGTATTTATGCATACAAAGACTACACAAATCGTGAGTAAAGTGGTCCACTTAGAAATGCTTTAGGACTTTAAAACAATGTAGCTATCTTGTAAATGTGCCTAATACCCATTACAACTAAAAAATAACATTGGCATGAGGCCTTGGTCTCATTGGATTCATGGTCAAGCCGGATTGTATTTCACATAGCAAATGACCCTACACACCTAAGTTTGAAGGTTAATGTCTCTAAGGTTATGATCCAAGCACTTTTCATTATTTTCAACTTCTTAAGGATCAGAAAATTATGGTGATAGGTTAACTTGGTCAGACTCAAATATTTAGGTGGTGAATTCTTTGTTCGTTTAGGTAACACGAATGAGAAGATTCTAAAATTCCTTGTTTATGCAGGAGATGATTACAAAATCAAGGTTTGGAATTATAAGACTCACAGGTGTCTTTTCACGCTTCTGGGACATCTTGACTACATACGTACTGTGCAATTTCACCATGAGTCTCCATGGATTGTAAGTTCAAGTGATGATCAAACAATTCGTATATGGAACTGGCAGTCACGAACCTGTATTTCCGTGCTAACTGGCCACAATCATTATGTGATGTGTGCCTCATTTCATCCGAAAGAAGACCTTGTTGTGTCAGCTTCTTTAGATCAAACAATTCGTGTTTGGGACATCAGTGCTCTCAAAAAGAAGCCAGCATCTCCTGGTGATGATATATTGCGCTTGGGTCAGATGAACACAGATCTTTTTGGTGGTGTAGATGCTGTGGTGAAGTATGTTTTGGAGGGCCATGACCGTGGTGTTAACTGGGCTTCATTTCATCCTACTCTACCTCTAATTGTCTCTGGAGCAGATGACCGCCAAGTAAAGCTGTGGCGGATGAATGGTATTGTTCTTGAGTTGTCTTTATTCATCAATGCAGAATTTATCTACTTTTGACTGCTGAAAATTTATATCTATGTCAAAACATATGATAATGAATTTTGTTGTATCTCATATTGTAATTGATGATTGCAGATACTAAAGCTTGGGAAGTGGACACCTTGAGAGGGCACATGAATAACGTGTCATGTGTCATGTTTCATGCCAAACAGGACATCATTGTTTCGAACTCTGAGGATAAGAGTATCCGTGTATGGGATGCTACGAAACGTACTGGTATTCAAACCTTCCGCCGAGAGCATGATCGCTTCTGGATTCTAGCATCTCACCCAGAAATGAATCTCCTTGGCTGCTGGGCATGATAGTGGGATGATTGTTTTTAAGCTTGAGAGAGAACGTCCTGCATTTGCAGTGAGTGGTGATGTTCTCTTCTATGCCAAAGACCGTTTCTTGCGTTTTTATGAGTTTTCGACTCAGAAGGACACTCAAATTATTCCTATTCGTCGGCCTGGTTCCGCTGCTCTAAACCAAGCCCCGAAGACTCTCTCTTACAGTCCTACTGAGAATGCTGTGTTAATCTGCTCTGATGTTGACGGTGGATCTTATGAGCTTTACGTTATTCCAAAGGAGGCCATTGGTCGAGGTGATGCTGTTCCTGAATCAAAGAAAGGGCTGGGTGGCTCTGCTGTGTTTGTGGCTCGTAACAGATTTGCAGTCCTGGAAAAGAGCACTAATCAAGTGTTAGTCAAGAATCTCAAGAATGAAAATAGTTAAGAAGAGTGCCCTTCCTGTTGCTGCTGATGCCATATTTTATGCTGGAACTGGTAATTTATTGTGCAGGACTGATGATAGAGTGATTATATTTGACCTGCAGCAAGGCTTGTTTTAGGTGATCTTCAGACTCCATTTGTGAAGTACATTGTTGGTCAAATGACATGGAAAGTGTTGCTTTGCTGAGCAAGCATGCTATTATATTGCCAGCAAAAAGTTGGTTCATCAATGCACTCTTCATGAAACAATACGTGTTAAGAGCGGGGCATGGGATGACAATGGTGTTTTCATATATACCACCCTTAACCACATCAAATACTGTCTTCCAAATGGGGATAATGGGATTATTAAAACCCTGATGTTCCATTACCTTCAAAAGTTTCTGGTAACGTTTATTCTGCTTGGATAGAGATGGAAAGAACAAGTCTATTGTTATTGATGCCACAGAATATATCTTCAAGCTTTCTCTACTGAAGAAGAGATATGATCATGTGATGAGCATGATAAAGAATTCACAGCTATGTGGGCAGGCAGTAATTGCATATTTGCAGCAGAAGGGTTTTCCTGAAGTTGCTCTTCACTTTGTGAAGGATGAAAGAACTCGTTTTAACTTGGCTATTGAGAGTGGGAATATCCAAATTGCAGTTGCTTCAGCTAAGGAAATTAATGAGAAAGACTATTGGTATAGACTCGGGGTGGAGGCTCTCCGCCAGGGTAATGTTGGCATAGTCGAATATGCTTACCAGAGAACAAAGAATTTCGAGAGGCTATCATTCCTCTACTTGATAACTGGGAATGTTGAGAAGCTTTCCAAAATGCTCAAAATTGCAGAGGTTGAAAATGATGTCATGGGTCAGTTTCATAATGCCTTGTATCTTGGTGACATACGCAAACGAGTTCAGATTTTGGAAAATGCTGGTCACCTTCCACTTGCTTATGCCACAGCTTCAGCTCATGGGCTTCAGGAGGATGCTGAAAGGTTAGCTGCTGAGTTGGGAGACAATATTCCTTCTCTTCTAGTAATAAAGCTCCTTCCCTTCTTATCCCACCTGCCCCTATTATGTGTGGTGGAGACTGGCCACTTCTCAGAGTCATGAAAGGCATGTTTGATGGTGGCTAGATGCTGCTGGTAGAGGTGCACCAGATGAAGATGATGAGGCTATTGATGGAGATTGGGGAGAGGAATTGGATGGTATTGATGTGGATGGCATACAGAATGGGGACATTGCTGCTATTTTGGAAGTTGGTGAAGGTGCTGATGAGAATGAGGAAGAGGGAGGATGGGACCTTGAAGACTTGGAGCTGCCACCTGAAGCTGATACCCCAGGGCATCTGCTGCCACTCGTTCAACAACTTTGTGGCTCCAACTCCTGGAATGCCTGTCAGCCAAATTTGGACTCAAAGATCATCTCTTGCTGCTGATCATGCTGCAGCTGGCAACTTTGATACTGCAATGCGGCTGTTGAGCAGGCAATTAGGCATAAGAATTTTGCTCCACTGAAACCACTATTCCTTGATCTTCACTCTGGCAGCCACAGCTACCTACAAGCATTTTCCTCTTCTCCTGTGCTCAGTTGGCTATTGAAAGAGGGTGGAGCGAGTCTGCTAGCCCCAATGTGAGGGGTCCTCCAGCACTTGTATTCAACTTCTCTCAATTGGAAGAAAAATTGAAAGCTGCTTACAAAGCCACTACTGCTGGGAAGTTTACCGAGGCTCTTCGTCTGTTCCTCAGTATCCTCCACACAATCCCTGGTTGTGTTGAGTCTAGACGGGAAGTTGATGAAGTTAAGGAGCTGGTTATCATTGCCAAAGAGTACGTGTTAGGTTTGCAAATGGAGCTTAAAAGAAGTGAAATGAAAGATGATCCAGTCCGCCAGCAAGAACTTGCAGCCTATTTTACTCACTGTAACCTCCAATTGCCTCACTTGCGGCTTGTGCTGCAGAAGGCTTTAATCACTTGCTTCAAGGCCAAAAATCTCAAGACTGCAGCTCAGTTTGCCAGGCGGCTCCTGGAAACTAATCCCACCGTTGAAAGCCAAGCCAAGACAGCAAGGCAAGTGTTGCAAGCTGCTGAGAAAAACATGACGACGCGGCAGAGCTCAACTATGACTTCAGAAACCCATTTGTCATCTGTGGAGCAACTTATGTTCCAATTTACCGCGGGCAGAAAGATACATCATGCTCATACTGCAGTGCCCGTTTCATACCAAGCCAGGAAGGACAGCTATGCTCTGTGTGCCAGATTGCTGTAGTTGGAGCAGATGCATCAGGACTCTTATGCTCTCCGTCGCAGATAAGATAATCCGCTTAGTAGGCTCTAATCATTTTAAAAATCTAAGGTCGGCCAGCAATCACGAGGTAAAAGTAAGACATAAGAAAGCACAGACTCCGCATTTCAGTTTTCGTTTTGTATTGGCTTCACAGTTTATTTCTGTGGCGAATTTGAGGTTTTGGTATTGGACAAATATGTTGTTTTCTAGTTACATAATGAAGTTTGTTTTTGTTGATGCCATATTATATTTTGTCGTTACTCACTCTATTTACACTCTAACTATATCTATGGTTGAGCACTTGTTATTTTTTTATCAACAGATGATTTGTTAAAGCAATTCCCTTAATTTAAAAAGCATTCAACGGATTTATCTGCGCAAAGTATGGAGTTCCTCCGCCAAGCGAAAAATTTTTGCGAGCGAAAAAAATTAGTGCAGGCATACTACTAAGGGGTCGTATGAAACTCTTCGGGATGTGGAACTAAAAGTGGGAGGATCAAAGGCTGTCTAGAATGAGATACCCCATTATAAGCATCGCTTCTGCTCTTGATTATTTTTTAAGGGGAAGTTGCCCTTGAAGAAATGGGTGAATGGCAGGGTCGAATCGATGGCGTGCTGCTGGCGTGAGAGTGTTATGGAGACAGAAGAACATCTGTTCTTAAACTGCCCTCAGATGAAGGTGTTGACTAGGTGTTTCCAAAAGTTTGGAGTTCGCTTTGAGCCAAAATACGTGAATGAAGTGATAGATTGGCTGTGTAGACATGAATGGAGGACTAAGAGGGACAAGATGGCAGGCTTCTTTACTTTGAATGCTGAGATTTATGAAGTTTGGAGAAGTAGAAACGATTTAATTTTTAGGGGGACTGTTGCAAGGGAGAATGACGTGGTGAATAGGGTTTTAAGACTTCCGGCATTAAAATTGGAGACACTTAAGATATAGGGTAGTGTCTGTCTCTCTTCTGAAAACCTCTCTCGGAGAGTCTTTGGCAATTCTCGTGTGTGGGGTGGGGAAGACACCCCTCCTCTTGGGGAGGAGGTCAGTCTTCCTCAGCCCGTGGTAATGTAGGTTTTCTTTTCGTTCCGGTATGTCTTTCCTTTCTGGAGGCTTGCCTCCCTCTTTGCCCTTGCATATTTGCTTGTTTCCTCTAGCCTTGTGCTAGCTTTTCGTCAAGCCCTGGTGCTTGTTTTCCTGCCCCGTTGCGGGGATTGATTGTGCGGCTTTGTGGGTGGCGATCTGAGAGGAGATCTGTCGTGGTGTTTCAGGGTGCTTGGCCACGGTTGGTCGACGGCACTACTGACGTTTCCAAGGCTTGGTCTTCAACCCAAGTCTCAGTGCAGTGGCCAAGTGGTGGTCCGGTGTCGGAAGGGGTGCGGTTGGATCTGGGCGGCTGGCGGGAGGGCGGATGAACTTCAAGCGACTGAATCAACTGGGATTGAGCGGCTGGTCTCGGCGGGCGTGATGCTTGGGTTTCGAACGGCGTGTGAGCGGCAGGAGCGGGATGGGTGGGCTTCGAACGGCGGGACTGGATCTGATCGGCGAGATGAGCTTGTGGGGGCGGGATGTGCTTCGAATGACGGGACGAGCGGGTGGCGGGTGGCGCGCGGCTGAATGGGCGGCGGGTGACTTCCGGCAGATGGGGCGGCGGCTGCAGATCCGCAGATTGCCCGCCGGCTAGGAGGAGTTTGGTCTGCTAGGGTTTCGCGTCGCGTTTCGCGTCTAGGCCTGCTGCTTCTGCCTGCTGGGCCTGCTCTTTGGCCCATGCTTTCCAGCCTTTCTTGGTTTGGAAGCCCTCTTGGCCTTCCTTTGGGCTGCTTGGTGGAGTGTCTCTTGAGTCCAGATGGTGTTCGGCTTTGGTGAGTTCGTTGGGATGGTACCATTCATGGCCTGCTCTTCATACGTTTTATGAGACTTTCTCGACGTAGAATTGTCTTAGGATTTGTCCCTTCGTTTTGACTTCATTTGATCGTATTGTAATATCTTGTACTGTTGAAATCATCTCACCTTGAATAAAAAAAAGATATAGGGTAATGTCCCCTTGGGTGCATCTTGTTTTTGTGATGCATTGGTAACCTAAATTGTGTAGGGGTTTGTCATGTTTATGTTGTGTGAGTTGATAGCTTTTTGGATAGCTTTTTATTATTAAAAGTGGGTACATTTCAATACAATGATAAGCGCATAATTGAAGCGTAACTAATGAGACAAAGACACGGAGACAACACTTCATCTAGAGAGTCTCTTTAAAGGCAGCTGAAGCTCAGACCGAGATCGGTACCGTCACCATTAACCCACCGCCACCCATATTTGAGCAGCCCGCAGAAGAAGCACCATGAGCAGAAGCCAAAACATCAGACCGAGAGCACGCGAAGCTTGGCGCAGCAGATGCAGTAGATCGGCAGCTTGGAGAGTGCGCAGTCCCGGATGGACCAACCACATCAGCTGGTCCCCTACCACCGGCGCACCATCTGTCACCAACACAACCGCAAACACAGATCTGAAGCCACCAGCACGACCGCAACCACAGATGTGAAGCCTGACCGGCGCACAAACCAAATCGACGGAGAAAACACGCCGAACAAGACGGCGGAGGAAACTCCACAAGCCGGAGCCGATGGAAGGAAAGGAAAAGGAAAGCCAAAGGAAAAGGTAAAGAGGAAAGCACAGGGCGGAGGAAGGACCTCCTCGTGAGAGGGATCACTTCCCCACTCAAGACGGCGGCAAGCTTTCTAAACCCTAGGAGAGAAAAGAGAGCGTATGAAAGAGAAGAGTTAGCTTCTTGGATAGCTTGATGGGGTTTGTTTGTATAGCACAAGGGAAGGCTTAGTTCTTTGAGTTTGTGCTAGAGTGTTTGTTTCATGGCTTTACATTTTTGAATGAATACACATTTCCTTTAGAAAAAATATCTTTATGTATTCTTACTTTACAATTAGATACTATAAAAATGTGCTTTAAATCTAGCTAATAGATGCAGTCCAGAGAGCACATTCTAATTTGGCTAGCCGCTAGAATTTATATTCAATTTATAAAAACTATTAATATGCACCTCATCATATTCTCTTCCGATCGAGGGGCATAAATAATCGACGTTAACCTCCCTCGTGGTTTTAGCCAGCTTTAATTTTGTGTACGGTTACATCTGTGAGCACACACTGGCGAATTATTAAAAATTATACACATCACTATCTGCGTCAGGAAAATGCATCATGAGTTGACAAAATTTATCTAAACAAGTGATTTAGTAAGGATTCGAATTCATTAAAAGCTAGCTGAAATTTCGGGATTTGCTCAATTAAAGGAGAGTTATATTAGTTGACCTGATGGAAAAGGCATCCCATTAAGAGATATCAATTTAGAGGGCATCAATGTAAATAGTAACCCATAATTGATGATCGAGTCGCGTTCATTTGCGACCCAGACAATGATTTACGAACCTGCGACTCCCAAACCAGCCGTCCGATCGGATTTGCAATGCTCAATCTCGTCCTTCCACGTGTGAAAAATCATACTCCAATTTTGCTGTAGTAAGGGGTAGTTTCGTCAATTTGTAAACACACCCTTCATATCGTTCTCTCTCTTCCGCCACACATTACATAGCCTCTGTCTCCTATCTTCTGTCGTCCACATCTTCTCTGTCGCTCTTCCTCAATTCCTCAATTCAAAATGGCTGCCGACGATCTCCATCACCATCCCTCATTCATCATTCGACGAACTCGTCTGCCCTACTTGTGCTGGTGGATTTCTCGAGGAGTATGACGAAAATCCTAACCCTAATTCCCAAATCCCAACCAATGGATTCTTCCTTCTCATTTTCCTTCACCTCGTCCGGTCGTGATTCTCTTTCGCGTTCGGTGACGATGGAGATGACGAGCCGACGTTCGCAAATCCTGCCGATCTGATGGCTGCAATGCTTGGTGAAGAGGCGACTGGAGAGCTTGTGGTGATTCCGCGAGATGGGGAGTTGGCTGTAAGTGTTTGATAATATGATTTGTGTTTATTATGTATTTGATTTGGTTGTTGATTTTAGAGGATTTTGATGTTACATTTTAACGGCAGTAGAGTGTTAAGAGTGTGATCTGGTGCTTTTGGATATGGATTTTGTGATTTGTATTAGTGTGTTGAATTTTGTTTTTGTATGCATGTGTGCAGAGGAGACAGCAACAGCAGCAATTGAGTGGGCAGACGTGTCAGATATGCGGGGATGATGTTGGATTGAATGCGGACAGGGAGCTGTTTGTTGCTTGTAATGAGTGTGTTTTCCCCAGTGCAAGACCCGGTTTAAACGTCTCAAGGGTACTGACTGATACAAGGAGTTCAATATGTTTTTGTTAGCATTTGTTTTATCTATTGTGATATGTCTGCTAATTCTTGGTGTGGCTTATTTTGTTGGTGCAATTTAGGCTGTACTCGAGTTGCTGGTGATGACGATGAAGATGACATTGATGATCTAGAGAACGAGTTCAGCTTTGCACACTAGTACAGATTATATATTTAACAGCGCTTGAAAAAAAGCGCTGTTAAAAAAAATAGCGTTTTAACAGCGCTTTAATGATAAAGCGTTGTAATAAATATATTTAGCACAGCGTCTCTTTTAAAAACGCTGTAAAAATTATACAACAGCGCTTTTAGTTTAAGCGCTGTCTTATGTAGCATATATAACAGCGTTTTTAATGAAAAGCGTTGTTATAAATATCAATTAAGACAGCGCTTTTAATATAAGCGCTGTTGTTTATATACGACAGCACCTTTTATATAAGCGCTGTCTTAATTGATATTTATAACAGCGCTTTTATTATAAGGAAACACCCTAAAAATAATAATGCTCTGATTTTTTTTAAATTTTTTTGAAACACCCTAAAAATAATAATGCTCTGATTTTTACTTATTAAAGTACTTGATACAGAACAGAGGATGCTGAATTTTGGAACAAAATGAATCACTGTAATGTCGGTGCACGTTATAGGTGCATTTTAGCAGTTTTTGAGCTCCCGATGTCAGAATTGGGCCCATAATATATGCAAGTAAATAATTCGTTTCGAAGAGAACAAAACAAATAAGCGCTGTTGTTTTTGTCAAATTTTCAACTAAATTTGTTTTTTACAAATCAACAAATTATAAAGAAAAAACAAAACAAATATCAACGGTTTACGACAACGCTTATTATGTTTAAGCGCTGTTGTAAATATTATACGACATCGCTTAAACATGATAAGCGCTGTTGAAAGTTTTTTTTAATTCGATTTACTTTAATAAAAATACTCTTTAACAGCGTTTAAATATTTTAAGCGCTGTTAAAGAGAGAAATGACGTGATTGGTCGACTCAGTTTCGCAAAGATTTTAATCCCAATCGTTGCTTAAAATAATCTAACGGTCCACATTCCATACTTAAAATTTCAGAATTTTTAATTACGCGCCCAAACTTCCCGCTACAATCTTTCTATATATATCAAACTTTACATTGAAATTTTTGTGTCAAATTATTTTAGTTCTTCACCGATTCGAGTAAGGATAAACACCTTTTTGTTGAGCTTTGGTGTTTTATATTGAATTTTTTCGTTAAGCTTTTATGTTTTGTTTCGTTTTATATTAACACTATGATATTAACTTTATTATTTTCCTGCAGATTTGTCGAATTTTGTGTAATGTCGAAGAGAATGTGAACAAATTCAAGACGAGCACCGAGTTCAGCATGAAGAAGGCTAGGGTTTTAGTTAAAAAATCGATTTCAATTTCATTGTAATATTACGATTTAAATAAAATTGATTGCCTTTTAAAGCGGTTTTAATTATTATTAAATTTCAATAACCGTTTTTTCTAATCCCCGAAAATATTATAATAAATATCTTATTGCGAAATATTTAACAGCACTTTAATTTGAATTATTTAATATTCGTATTATTTAATTTTTTAATTATTAAAAATAATGATTATTTTACAGCGCTTAAATAAAAACGCTGTGTAATATGTTAATTAAACGACCTCGTTTTTGGTTTTACGCGTGGTTGTGAGTTATTATTTTTAACAGCGCTTTTTTCTTGATCTTTAACAGCGCTTCTTGAAGCGCTGTTGAAGCGAGTGCTGTTGTAAATCTCCGATTTATAACAGCGCTTTTTTTTAAAATGCGCTGTTGTTTATAGCATTTTTAACAGCGCTTAATAATAAATAAGCGCTGTTAAACATGCTTATAAACAACAGCGCTTTTTATAAAAAACGCTGTTATAAATCAGTGATTTACAAGAATAGCAAAAACAAGCGCTGTTATAAATCTAATCTGTAGTAGTGGCAGGAAGGGATAGACAAGAACAGTATTTTAATTCAGAGAATATGCTGTAAATATTAAGGTTGTGCACATAGCTTTGTGTAATGTGCACATAGTGTGTGTATTTTGTGCACATAGTTTGTGTATTTTGCGCACATAATTTTGTGTATTGTGCACATAGTGAATGTATTTGTGCACATAGTTGTCAAGTTAAGCTTCTTTTGTGCATATCACATGTGTTTTTCTAGGTATATGCATACATGCACGAAATGCTTTCAAAATTTGAAAATCGTCTTACATCTCTCCGTCGACCTGGAAAATGCTTTCAAATTTTGAAAATACAACAGACATTGCTCTCAACACGAAATTAACTAGTCTCTTACCATCAATCAAATCAGTCTGCAAAAGTTGTCAGTCTGCACGAAATTGTCAATATGCACATTACCCGTTTTACCCCTCCTTCCCATTTTTGCACATTTGCACATGCATCTTCGATGCCACGTGTCGCGCTTGCAACCAAATGCACATTTATTTGCAGCCGTCCGATTCGACCCTTGGGTCTCAAAGGAACCGGACTCATTGATGATCATTAACTACACATATCAATTCAAATGGTAAACTAAGGAATTGATAAACACTTAACTACACCTGAATCATGGATAACAAAACCTAGAGCGATTCATACAACTCTGACCCCATAGAGCAGAAAACACATATATCAAAGTGCTGATCTATAAGTGTGATCGATCAGAGTTACGACAAAGATTGTCAAGATATAGATCAGAGGTCATCCAGACACACGCTGGAGGTTGAAAGAAGATACTGACATGAGTCGATCGGAAACACAACGGTAAGTCATAGACTTACCAACCAGAGAGATGGGAGGTTTGCATGGTTGAAGACTCAAACTAGAGGCTAACTATGTAGATTTGAGGGGAGCTCGAATATTAATTAGGTTTGAAAGATTGTGTACCGAAGGGGGTTCGGTAGCACCTCTTGTGTATTCAAACCTTACTAGTCCATTGTTTTCACGGGATTGGAGAATCCCCTTAACTAAGCCTCAGGGAGTCGAACATTGTTAAAAATACTGTCTCATTATTTTTCAATATTTAATGTTTGCTATGACAAATTACCTATATCTAAATTTTGTGACACAAATTATCCACGCGCCTAAATCATTACTTACCACAGACCTGGTAATTTCAACATCAATTTGAAATTACGTCATTCCAGTGGTTTTATTATCAAAGTACATTGTTTTATCTAACACTCTACCGAAACCCTTATTTATATATGGCCCTATACGATAGAAATAAACTAAAAATTAAATGAATACGGGTCACATATAGAGAAGAGTTTACTTATAAAGTATAAGGTATTTATAATCATAGATTGGTTTAAATGGATATAAATTTGATTCAGTTGTAATTTAATAAAATAGATGGATCCGACATTAACTAAAAAGAGTCTGTACAAGGGTAATATAGGAAGATAGGGTTAGGTTCGAGGAGGACATTAAGTATTTGTGAGACGGAAGGACGAAATCTCAATCGTTGATTTGATTAATATGACGGTTGAGATTGAAATTACCTTTTATTAAAGTTGGCGGTTGAATTTGCGAAAAACACGGGGCGGTTGGATTTGGAGGTTTTTTTTATTTTTAATCGCATCCGTTTGATGATTATAAATCAATGGTTGAATCATGTCCTACCATCTCACACATATTTGATTGTCCTTACTTCTAGATCTTAACTCTAGGAAGATAAACTTAAATAAATCAATTTCTAAATTATCGGGCATTTTACTTTGTAGATTTAAGCCGAATCTGTTCATCAATTTCTAAATTATCGGGTAGTCATTTGTGAAAATCAACATTGGTTAATGTATTGAACTTAAGATTGTATGAAGGTTGAAGGTTAGAATGTTGAGAATACCATGAAAAGTGATAATCTATTGTACCTACGTGACTTAGAGTAGTAATGAAATTCCGCTTTTCAGCGGCTACATGCATGGATGAAGTCATTGAGGGGAAAATAGATCGTCGATAAAAAAGAGATACTGTTAAAGTGTTATCTCCCTATTAAGAATGCGCGACGGTTTCTCCCAAACCGTCATCTCTCAACCGTCTGGTCATGTCAGGTTAGTAGCGACTTTCCGATTAGATATCACACAAATTACACAAGTGGACAGGAACCGGAAGAGGAAGAGGAGTCGTCGGAGAAGACTGCGTCGCCTGCGCGCGTGGATTGGACTACGAATCGGACGATGATTCTGGTGAGAGTGTTCCGACTCCGTCCGCTTTGGATTTCATTGTGAAGAAGAATCCGAAAGTTGAGGCTAAGGAAAAAAAGGCCAAGAAGAGGTCCGGCGAGAGTGATCAGTTGAAGGAGAAGTCTGAGGCTAAGAAGTCAAAGAAGGAGAAGGCGGAGAAGGTTGTTGTTGCTGCTGCCGAAGTTGATTTGGTTGCGAAGGATAAGGGGAGAAACTCTCCAGGACTGAGGATTTGGGGACCGGAGGATGAGCTTATGATTTTGACAGGAATGATGGATTATAAGGAGGAGATGGGAGTTGATTTCAATTCTAATTTGGATTCTTTTTATAAGTATATAAAAGGGAAACTTAATGTTGCAGTGGATAAGAGTCAGCTTATTAATAAGATCAGGAAGTTAATGAAGAAGTTCCGGGATTATGCTGCTAAGGAAGCCAATGGTGAGCCACCTTTGTTTTCAAAGAGTCATGAAGCGGATGTTTATGAGTTTTCGAAGAAAGTCTGGGATGGAAAAGCTGCTGCACAGAGTAAGTCCAAGATTAAAAAGGGCAAATATGTTGCTAGATAACAGAAATGGAGCCTGTATCGGGAAATGAAAATGTTTCTTATGGAACTTCCTGGATTTAACACTAATGGTTGACGGAAGATTTTTGTGCTAAGTTTTAAAGGCTGCATTTTAAAATAGAAAGTTACATTCAAGTTAATTCATTACATATTTTGCATTATGATGATAAAACTGTTTGTGTGCCCAGATTGATGTATGTGTGCTCAGGTTGATATTTAATCTTTGTAGTGAAACTTGACATAGAATCGGTATCCTAAGCTTATAACCCGATTGGGTAATATGGCCTTGATTTATTATCATATGCCTTGCTTGGTCCTACTAGAGCTTGGTGATAAACACAGAGAGTATCACTTCATTGCGATAATATGTAATTGATTGATTGTTGAGGGTTTTTTGCTTCAAGTTACAATCTTGGTGCTTAATTCAGGTCGCGGACTGTTGTGGCGCCTTTGGAGCCAATGAAAATACTGCTTCAGGTAATTGCATTAGTTTATTGCGAATCTGTCTTGGAGTGTGAATTTTGGTTTTAATATCCATTGGTTGAAAGATGTTTGCTTTTTTACTTCGGGTCCTGTGGTTTGTATGGTAATGATCTCATGTTAGATTCAGTCTAAGTGCTTTGTCTGTGGCTAACTTTAGTTTACTGGGATGTGTAAATTTTAACTTGATGTTTCCAAGGCATGGCAATGTATCTGCTGAATCCACTAAGATCTTAGTGAAGGAGGACAAGTTAGGAAAACGTCAAGGAGTTTTTACAAAAAATGTAGTTTACAAGGAAGTATTACTACATTAGCATGTATTTTTTAAAAACATCAGGTTTTCATCAGTTAAAACTTCTTACCAACATGTATTTATTGCATCACTTTATAACGGGTAACAATTACAATATATTTCAACTAATCATAATGTCATCAAAACTTGTATATTCTCAAACGCTTACGCACAGTCTGGACTGTGCAGCGAGTACTAGTAGTTCAGAAAATAGAATGAGATGGTTCATTAATTTTAACGGTATATTTATTGATTCATATATTGAAGATGTATCATTTATCAATAGATATTTCATGTGGATCCATCTATTTTGGTGGAATCGATGGAACTTACCGTTGATTGCATTTCATCAATGACCAAGATTGCACCACGTTATTGTATTTGTCATGTGCAAGTCACGTCAAAACATGTGCAACTCACATGCCTCATTAATGAGTTGACACAATCTAGTGCATTGATAAAATACAATCAATGGATGCAAAGTGCATTCTATGAATCCACATAAATTAGATAGATTCACATGAGTAAATCTCTCATTTATCATGCTTTAACCTATGGTTCAAAAAATAGTATTATTTGGTTCACGAACTTTAACATTTATTTCGTGAACATATATTTAAAATCTGTCATTGATCATGCATAAGTCGTATAATATGTGGTTCACAAAATAGTGTGATATGGTTCATACTTTAACCGTATATTTCATGAACCATATGTTGAAAATATGTTATTTATCAAATCAAAACCATATAAACTATGTTAAAAATATATATGATATGGTTCACGAACTTTAATAGTATATTTCATGAACCTTACATTAAAAAGGGATTCTCTGTTAAAAGAAAGGAACACATGACCTTTAAACTTAAGAAATTGATATATGGACTTAAACAAGTCTCACAACAATGATACTTATAGTCAGGGCCGGCCCGGAGGGGAGGGCAAGAGGGGCGGCCGCCCAGGGCCTCCCTCTCCGAGGGGCCTATAATATTTTCAAGTTTTTGAGTATTTGGTCAAATTTGTCATATGGTGTAGTGGTTAGAAACTCGGCAGAGGGCTTTCAAGACCAAAGTTCGAATCTTTCTAATGCTATTGTTGTGATTTTTTACATTAAATTGATTTTTTGAGGGCCCAAATTTTTTTCCTGCCCAGGGCCCATAAAATCTCAGGAACGGGCCTGCTTATAGTTTAGTGATACCATTACATCCTTCGGATTTAAGAAAAATACTGTTGATTAGTGTATATATCTGAAGGTTAGTGGGAGCAAGTTTATAATTTTGATTTTATATATCAATGATATTTTACTTGCTACTCATGATCTTGTTTATTACATAAAAACTAGAAATTTCTCTCTTCTAGTTTAAAATGAAAGATATGGGTGAGACATCCACCGTGATCGAAATAGAAATATTCTGAAACAGGTCACAAGGATTGTAAGGATTGTCTCAAAAAGCCTATATTAATAAACTTTTAGAGATTTAGAATGGATAAATGTTCTGCATCTGTAGCATCAATTCAGAAGGAAGATAATTTCTGTCTAACGCAATGTCCTAAGAATGAATTGGAGCGACAAGAAATGAAAAATATTCATTATGCATCAGTTTTGGGAGTTTGATGTAGACCATACATTAATTTTACTTTTAATGATTGGAAGATATCAAAGTAATTCTGGAATACTTCACTGGAAAGCTGGAAAGCTGCAAAGAAATTATTAAGATATCTGCAAGAGACGAAAAATCATATGCTCACTTATAAAAGATCAGATCATCTCGAAGACTCGAAGTGACATGATATGCAAATTATGATTTTGTTAAATGTGTGAATACCAGAAAATCAACTTATGGCTATTTAAACACGCTAACCCGATGTGCCATTTCAACAGCATCCTGCGATTTGAACTTCAAATATCTACCATTTTCTTGTATTTATGAGACTTGCCTCTCCTTGCCTGAAGTAAGACTTGACTTATTCAGTTCAACAGTATTAACAGTGGGATTTTCTTTGGTAATATTGGAATAATCTAGAATTTTGGTTGCATCCTCTTAGTCTTTGTACCACAAATGTAACATCTGGTTACATAAATTAGAGTAAAAACCTTGTTTTATCCCAGATCGACAATGGTCGAGCGGAGCACAGCGCATGACGTGCTTAACCACAATATTATGTCCTCCAACATCATTTATATCAATTTGATCCAACCAACCACAAATTGTCACGTGTTTTGCATATTTCTGTTTTGTATACTATAGATTTTTTATTTTATCATTGTGTACATTTTTCTTTTAAAAAAAATATACGATTCACTGTTAGGCCGCTACTCCTTGTGCTATTTTTTTCCGTTTAGTGACCCTATAGATATTACAATTGCATGAATAATTAAACAAGCCTGCCTTTACGAATTGGTGAATTTCGTGATCCAGATAACAATAAATGTTAACAATGAAAATGAAATATAGGAAAGACGGCATACATACTAGGCTGCAAGCGGCTTTTGTTGTAGCTATGTTCTGTTTCCTGTTCCTTCCGTTATTGACTTTTTACAAGTGTAATTGCGTCTTCACAAACTAAAGTTATGTTCTTTACTGGAAGCCAGTCACAAGATGCCCGTACTCTCCCTTGTTCGCTAATCCATGCCAAATTATCACAATGAATTGGAACCTGCATTGAGTAGGAAAATGGAAAATGTTACAAATGAGATTAATATGTGGTATAAAACTGATATTGAACAATCATGTAGGCCTGGGGAGCCAATGAGTAAGAAAAATGATTAGACATGGTACTTACTATTTACTAGAGCTTCCGGAGAAGGCTGATGTTTTACTTGCTAGATTTAGACCAAGGGAGGAAACGTTTTCTGAATGGTTGTTGTGGGGTTTCAGACGAGGAACTGCTTTCCTTAGAGCCGAAGGAGAAATGACGTTTCAGAAATGGTCTAGAAAAGGAGTTTCGAAGACTGGAGCTGGACTCAAGCCTGGGGCTACTTCCACGAGTGAGTGGAATGATGTCAGTATTTCCATTTCTGCTCCGGTGTTTCTTGCGCTTCATGTCCATTTCATCTTTCAGAAGCTTCTCGAACATGTCCATGGCTTGAGGTTCACCAAACGTACATACGGGGCACGGAGGATCATATTTACTGATATCAGGAGTGAGATGCTCCAGGCAGTCAGCATGATACACATGGCCGCATACTAAAATGGCCACAACGGCGAGTTCATTGTTAGGTACTATTTTCTGGCTACCAAATGATGACTTCTCCAGTAAATACTTCGAACAAATCACGCATGTTTTCAACTCTTTAGAATGCGAATCAGACTTTCTGCTGTGAGATTTGGCCAGCTTGTAGCAATGAGAGCCTAATAATTCATTATCGAAAGACCACGTCTCCTCCTGGGTTGAAGTTGCACTCTCAGAGAAACCCTGGACAGACCAGATATCCAATGATCCGCCATGCGATCCCCGAGCAGATTCAATGCCTGAGACAGGGAGTGAAGATGGCGATATTCCATCAACTGGAGAGAAATCATTAAGTGATTTAGGCCAATAAAGCGGGCTGCTACCTGATCCTTGCTGCAGTATTTGGCTTTTTGAAAAATGAGGAGACCAATTAGATTGGCTAGAGCAGGCGGGAGCCAGTTGGCTTTTAGGTGGTAATGGAGATGTAGACAAATATGATATTGAGTGATTGTTAGGTTCAGTTGTCGGGAGTGTTTGATCTAGAACATCTGGCATATCTATCGTCTCCTTCACCTTCATGAGTAAAGTATTTGGAATCAAGCAATCACATAAATAAAGTATACCACGATGCTTCTAAACCAAGGCAGAATAAACTTTACTGCACTGACCTTTGAAATGATTTTCCGAGCTCCTGGTGATTCTGATGAAAAGGGCAAATAAATAACTTTATGGTCACTTTCATGTTAAATAAATTATAAGGTGCACATAAAAACAAAAGCATATGCACTTGTTATATAACAACACAATATATGTTTTACCTGAGATCAGATTTTTAGATTGTGAACCAACATCTTTTATCAATGGCGACTTCTGTTGGTTGGATTCAAATGGCTCAGATTTACATTCTACCTGGTTGTGTTGTCTAACATTTTCGACAATTACAGAGACTGGAGTGTCTTCACCTGCTACACGACCTCGGTTATCCCAACGAACACCCCAAGAAGGCGAGTATTGAACAGTCCTTCGTAAAATTTCACCATTTGTTCCTTCTGATGTGGTTTCATTCCTAGCCACACAGCAAACAGCCCCCATAGTTCCACTCAAAAAACAGAATAATATTCACCTCCTGCCGATAAATATCACTCTCACCTTCGTCAAATCTCGGAAAGCAAGCCTATTTTAGCTCAAATCAAACCCCATCAACTGAGCTCTGTCAAAACCAAATATAATGTAAGACACAAACAGTCCACAACCACAACTTCCGGATTGAATCAACACCAAACTGAATAGACAATTTAGAATAAGATCCCGATTTGGACTGACTTTCTTACCAAGCAATCAGCAAATCATCAATCCCAAAACCCAGGGGAACATTTTGCAATCAACAAAATCCCAAATTCTCAGTCAATAGGCATCCCAACCAAAACTTAAGTATTTGATCAACAAAAACTCATCCTTCGGGACTTCGGCATACACAAATCAATTTGATCAAAAAACTACTTCAACACATCATCTCATACATTAAAAATATTAAGAAACCTCAAAGTTTTGCCACTAAAAGTTGCAGTATTGTTCTGTTACATCAGATCAAAAACTATAATACACAAACAATGAAACAAGTAACTATCAATCCATTTCCTTTGGCCTCTTCAGAGAACCCTAAAACAGAGCCTTAATCAAAAACTCGCAAAACCAAAAGACCCCAAATCATAAAAAATCAAGCTTTACACGAGTAAACCGGATCCAACAGTGATGGCTACGAAACAGTAATCAGTAAACATCATCAGAAAAAAATGTGTGCAAAATTACAGTCAAATCAGAAACCTTAAATTCAGTACCACCGAGAAGCCACCCACATCGCATCAACTTCAAATTTAAAAATCAAAACATGCAAACACACCTCATGGACAATCACTGGCCCAAAGCTCGCGATGCAATAAAAAGGTCGTACCTTTTAGGCTTTTACCGACTAACCCGCCGACAGAGCCGCGAAGAGAAGACCGAATCGGAGGGTTGTGGTGGAGAAATTGATGGAGTGTGGAACGGTGAGTGTTTGTTAAAGAGAGAAGTCGTCTATGCTTCTTCCTTTTGGTTCGGTTGTGGGATGATGGTGAATGAAAAGGTATCGTATCAGGAGGTTGCGTCGGAGCTTGGTGTTGCTCTGACGGTGTCGTTTGACATTTTGGTTCGAAAGTGAAAGTGACGAGTTTGCGTTCTAAAGTCAGTAATGTATTCGGTTCAACGGTCTCTTGAAATTAAAGAAAGCTACACCTACACCTAGACCTAGTATTAATAAATAAATACATATAAAAGTTTTTTTTTTTGATTGTAAGAGTACAAGACTCAGAAGGTACATAAAGTGATAAAGAGGACTTAATCTCAAACGACAAGCGAATGGAAACCTCGAACACAATATAAAAAATAAGGTAAGCGTAATGTGGACGAGGTACTTTGCCTCAGTACCCGAAAAATAGGCGAACAAATTGACAGAAGTACGAGGATGTGAGCACAAGTTGAACGACTACTCTGAAAGACAGAAGCTCCAAGAAATCAGTGATCAGTGAAGGGTGTGAGCATGACTCTTTAAAAAGGTGACTCAGAACAACAGTTTCCAGAATAGTCCAAACAGCGAAGCGGAGAACTTAACCGGAGAAAACGATCAGGAACTAATTAAAATTCCGATCCACGTGGAATTAAAAGACAGATCACGTATCATAATCAAAGCCTGATATCAGCTTGGGCCTATGCACAGAAACTTCGAAGCCCATTAAAGACAATCAACAAGCAGTCAGGTCCATTAATGGCACGTGTCTGAACGTAAAGAATCCACGCAAGAAACTCCAACCTCAAGCCACGTGTGAGACAGCCGCCAGCAGCACCGACTCAACGGAGCCGGCACCGCCACCAGAGACAGCCGCCACAACAGAGAACCAACGCCACCGAAGACAGCAGAGACCAACCAAAAAAACCACCCAAAACAGCGGCCACAATCAACCGGACACGAAGCACAGTGCTTAGCAAAAGCGGCGATAGAGACAGCAAGTACCACCAATCGGAGCTCGGACAGACAAGGAATGTTGGATCGTAGGTTAGCGTTCCCTCTGAGGTAACTCAGTTATGGGTTCCCTGAGAGGGTTTGCAGTTAACAGTTAATGCAGCGGAATTAAATTGAATAAAACTGAAAGTAAAGACTCACGATTTATAGTGGAAACCACAATAGCCAACCAGACTACTGCGTAAAACCACTACCTTCCGGAGAAGGGTTTGAATGCGTATGACGCTTCTTTAAGGTATGCTTGTTTGACTATTACAACGTACTATCTATCGCCTACAACGACTAGATACAATACTTGCAACTCGTAAACTCAACCTCACGAAGCTCACACCACACGTACTCTCGAACAACTCTCTCAGCAACGTGCACGACGATCCGGCTCAAAGAAATCTTCCTTCTTCTCTTGCTCCTCGGATATCGCGCAGAGCTTCAAAGCCGTCGGACTCTCTCTTTTATACTTCTCGTATGCTGCCTTCTTCTCTTCTCAATCAGATT
>QZGG01002101.1:0-45015 GCA_006409495.1 Sedum album | reverse complement strand
GTATCTACTGTAAGGGCTATTGCCTTAAAACCGGCCCTCTCCGCTCTCCTGACAAGTTGTTCAACAACATTCCTGTCTTTATATACCTGCACATCGATAATCCTTGTGATTTATGAGAATCTTTGAATCATATATGAACCAGCATGTGTGAATATTATGTGGGATCTACTAGTGTGGTGTGTTCATTGAAGATTTTTTAAGGATATGATGTTTCTTTATTGCTTCTTCAGTTACAAGCAACCAACAAAGCGAGAATCTTTCATTTATTTGTACATTGATTACGGATTGCTCGGTAAAATCATAACTTCGGCTATAAAATGACTGCAAAGTGCAAATAGAGTAAGTAGTTTCACAGACTTACATAGAGCTGGAAAAATCGGATCCCAGGCCCAGTTGAAGCTACCTCCTCCACACTAGAGGTAGCCCATGACGATAGTGTCTGAAACAAAGAAAAATAGGTTATAGTGGTATTAAACTAAAAATAGGCAAATAAACAGAACTTTGGCTAGGATTGGGTGAGCTTTTGTCAAGTCACTTATAAGTTATACCATGATAGTTCCAGCTGCTGATGCCGCTCTTGCAGTTGCATATTCACCTGTTTAACTCCACATATTGTAATCCAGGAAGGCTGAGTTTCCATGAACATAATTCAGGCATGCTTTAGTAACTGATAAACTATTCTATTACCGTCAGGATGAGCCATTTTCTGCATGGCTGTAGGGGCTATCATGATAGGCATTGAAATCTTGAAGCCTAACACAGTCGTTGTCAAATCAATCTTGCTTACATCAATAAGTATACGAGGTCGGAATCTAACATTTACAGGGGAAAAAGAGATACTTTAGAAACAATTTAAACTGAGTCGATCACGATCAAATATTCACATATAATTCAATATCTGAACTGTAGAACGGAGCTTACAGAATCCTCGAGAACGCATTGCGATTCTCTTGAAGTGTCCACTGGTCTTCTGCCCCAGATGCATAATAGTCATAAATCATCTTCGGTAATTTCTCCTTTGCAATTTTTTCATACTCCATTACATTGGTGATTTCCATTTTCTCGAAGTACACTGTCGAAACATCCAGTACAGCTCAGTCACACAAACATATGAATACAATTAAAAAGGAACAGTAGACCAAGTCTAACTGGAAGAAAACACTGAATTTACTATAATTATAGATTACCAACCAGTTCAAGATCTCATACTTTTATTCAAGAACATGACAGCAAGTGCTTATAATTAAGTACAAATCTCCAACTCCTGAATCAAACTACAAATCTGATGTTCTTACATCCCAAAAACTCGCAAGATTACAACTTGACAAAAGCTCACTCAATCCTCTCAAACTCTAACTCAAATAGCATGGCTTCTTCAGTCTTCTCTCAGACATTTACTCAAACACCCACATCACAAAATCAAACACTAAGCCCTAAAT
Source organism: Sedum album (assembly GCA_006409495.1). Taxonomy (NCBI): domain Eukaryota; kingdom Viridiplantae; phylum Streptophyta; class Magnoliopsida; order Saxifragales; family Crassulaceae; genus Sedum; species Sedum album. Next base: position 43,576 of record QZGG01002101.1, on the reverse strand, counting down.
CAAGAAACCCGCCACGGCCTCCGATCATCAAGCATCAAACGTAATAAAATTTAATCCAAAAATATCAAAACGTAGAGAAAAGAAGGATCAATTTACCTGACCAGGTCTACAAAACCCACTTTTCAGATCCCTCGAGCGTCTACTACCGAGTTGTAGAATGCCCAATTCTTGATTTTAATAATTGGAAGAATGATTAAACTAATCCAAGTAAAAAACAAAACCCAATTGGGGTTATGTTCACACAACACGAGTCTTCGCATTATTATGTAGATTGGTTTTTCGAGGTGTTCATTTACAGAAAAACAACGTCCGCAAACAGAAAGTGTTGTTTGTTTCGCTTCTGTCCAAATTCAGAAATTATAAAAATCGATATTATATTAATGCGTTGCAGATCACGCTTGCTTCGTATTTATCCACAAAGTTGATAACGTTTTAAATATTTGAACACCGAACGTTTCTCTAATGGGCCGTTTTTCATATTGGGCCGTTTTTCATATTGGGTCGTTTTTCATATTGAGTCGTTCTATTTTGGGCCGTACCATATTGGCCCATACTGTTTTGCCGTTGTGGCCCAACCCGCAAACCATGACCCGGTACAAGATTGTAGCTGAAACTAATTGATACGTATACGCTGCCTGCTAGATTGAGGAATGTAATGTTAACCTGTTGTATGGGTAATGTTAGATTCTTATACGTACGATCATTTCATAGAATATAGCACTCCACATCCACATGACACATGCGCCACTCGAGTAATTTGGCATTTCAAACGGATCCTTGTCCGGACCGTACTGGTACCGTAACGACAACTAATAGTTTGAGTTTCAAACATACTTAAAGCCAATCCACATGGATTGATGCCTTAATTTTGCAGCAAGTTTGGTCAGAAAATACAGCTAAAAATCTTCTAAGACTGGCAGGTCACACAACTCAAGCCTTTCTTTATTGCAGCTGTTGGAATTCCCATAAACAGTACTACAGCATTTAGTTCGCTAACAGGTTCTGCACAACTCCTTTTATGTTTGTCGATACCATTTTTTAAAGTACATTAAAGTTCACAACTACACTTTCATTCTAAGCTTCATGAGAGTTAGTGTAGGTAGTGGAGCTAAGCTAAGTTGATGGAAAATGCACCAATTGAGTGGATTTTGTGTATGCATGAGGATTAGACATATGCGTCTTAATCTTAAAGCATATAAACCTAAAGCAAACGCACTGCGAATTCAATGCCCGACATAAGATAAAGTAGATCCATACTGTTCTATTCTGCATATGATGTAGCAATGCGCACTTGTGGTGTGGTGTCGATATGTAGCACCAATAGTGGTGTGTATGTATGGATCCTATGTCTCATTTCCATTGTTATATAAATGTCTTGTACACGTAGTGGTCCTAATTCTTGTCTGTCTTTTTAGAAAGGTGCAAAACAAATTAGTGAGACTTTAGTAGCTCCCTAAGATACGGCTTTTCCTTATTCAACGCCTTTTCGATACTAATGACTAATCTTAGCATAATGTCACAATCTCCACTCACATCTGATTTGATTATTTTCCGATTTTTGATACTTAAGTATTACTAGCAGTTAAAGATATTTTTTGTTACAACATGATACTGCATACTTGCACATAAGATCAAATCAAGAATTAAGGACAACTTGTTCGTAAAAAGTGTACGTTGGGGACTTGAGGTAGCCTTATTATCACTAGACCGTTGTCCTTGATTTCAGTGCTATTATTGTTAACAACTTAGCACAGTATGATACCATCAGTATAGTGTATTTCATCTAAACCAAAAGTCATACGCTTTTTGGTGGTTAGATTGTGATATGAGAAAACGGTGCTAAACAGGAAACAAAAGGCTACTTGAAATGTAATAATATGGTACGGTTTTGGGTCCACAATGAACAAGCATTAGTTGCTGCCCACTCTATATTCGATACTCCATTATTGAAAAGCCTAACAACTAATGACATTTCACATTACAATATCGATAAACATTTGAATCCTGTACAACATACATCGCTTTATATTATTAAAAATATGTCGATTTGTTCAAAATATTCATAAAACGATACAGTTTTGTTCACAATATTCACAAAACGACATAATTTTGTTAAAACTATTCATAAAACGACGTAGTTTAGATCGAAGACAAATATCGAACATGTTAAATACTGTAGAAGAAGAATCGTGTGTAAGCAAAAGATATTTGAAAGCTAACGCGTCGCGTAGAATAAAACTAAGCCATTTCATTTAGCTGCGTCTCTCCTCCACTCAAAAATTAGGGTTAGATCTGCGTCATAAATTTATCCCCAATTTCCCAATCTCCGATCTATCAACTCAATCATGCTTCGATTTCGTCAAATTGGAGTCTTCGGCGTCCTATCCGGTAACTGAGTTTGATCAATTTCTGGTTTTCCGATGTCGATGGTTTCGTTTCGTGCCGATCTTACTTGCAGGGTTTGGCCGGAGGAGTATTGTCAGGATGTGGATCACTTTGACCGGATACCGGATTCGGTGTTACTATTGGTGTTTAACAGGGTTGGAGATGTGAAGGCGCTTGGGCGGTGTTGTGTTGTTTCGAGGCGGTTTCATGATCTGGTGCCGCAGGTGGATAACGTTGTGGTGAAGGTTGATTGTGTGATTTCGGATGATGAGAACTCGGCTAGTGGTGGTTCGGTGGATAAGTCACGAGGTGCTTTTTCAAGTATATTTAGGCTTGTGTATGGTGGCATTGTGAAGCCTTTGCAAGCTTTAGGGCAGCTTTTGGGGCCGAAAAGGTCGGGTTTGGCGGTTGGGAGTGGTGATGTTGATGGGGAGGTTGAGAAGAGCGGAGTTACACACCACTCGCCTACTCAGGTTTTGAAGAATTTTAATGAGCTTAGGTTTTTGAAAATTGAGCTGCCGAGTGGGGAGCTGGGGATTGATGATGGAGTGTTGTTGAAATGGAGGGCTGATTTTGGATCTACTTTAGATAAGTGTGTTATACTTGGGGCTTCTTCCATCGTTTATCCGGTAGCTAACAAGGAAACTTCTTTGGCTGGAGCTGATGAGGTTGGTGTAACAAATGTTGGAGATGATAATGGAAGTGTACCAGAATCTTTTTACACAAATGGAGGTTTGAAGCTGCGTGTTGTGTGGACTATTAGCTCTTTGATTGCTGCATCCGCTAGACATTATTTGCTCCAGCCGATAATAGCTGAGCATAGTACTCTTGATAGCTTGGTTCTGACAGATGCAGATGGACAAGGAGTATTGTGCATGAATAGGGGTCAGTTGGAAGAACTGAGGGTGAAGCCTTTGTCGCCATCGTCTGCTTCAAAGAGGACACTTGTTCCTGCCCTGAATATGAGGCTTTGGTATGCCGCTAGCTTGGAATTGCCTGATGGAGTCGTGCTCAAAGGAGCGACATTGGTTGCTATTCAGCCTAGTGAACATTCGCATGTTAAAAAGGATTCTTGTGACCTGTCATGGGTTGCAAATACATTCGAGGAGCCTTATGGGACTGCTGTTAAGATGTTGATGAAGCGGAGGACTTACTGCCTTGAGATGAATTCCTTCTAATACACGTGGAATAGTGAGGTAAATCATATATGATTGTATCATCACTTGAAATGGGACACTGAATGTGGTTTGTCGTAAATATTATTGAGAAAATGCTTATGTGACTATGTCTCTGTATAACAGTGCGATGAGTTCTATGGTTTATGTCATTGTGTAACCTTTATTGGGTAAAATAATGTGCAGACACTTTATTAATTATAAAGCTTTTGGATAGTTGAAGAGCATGACAGTGCTGAGTTCTTTGGTAGATCTATCCCTACCAAATAATATGGGTCGATGAGTTTGTTACCACTGTTATTCTCCTCGATTAGCCGTAAGCATATGTTTTCTCATGCCGTATATCTTGAATATGCATGCATACTGTTATTGTCTCCGTAATGGTTTTGATTGAATAAGTCGTTGGATAAATCTAGTAGGTTGGATGAATCTAATAGAATGCGTTTTGGTTTATAAAGTGGGTGTGTATATGTTTTGTTTTGGGCCACCACTTCACCAAGTCTACCAATTGCATTTGACATATTCTTTCTTCACTGATTATTTATTGATGTTTTTACTTTTATTTGCTCATTTGTTGATGTCACATTCTCTCTATGCCTAGCCTGAATGTACCTTTATGGTCTGATACTTCTTCGTTTTTACTAACAGATGCAAACATGAGGATAACCAGGCATCTAATGTAGAACACATACAAAAGATCGCGCAAGGGAACAACCATCATTTGCTTGCCAGAGCATGGTGAATCAGTTTTGCTATTTGCTTGATCTCTTCAATGGACTTCTGGGACCTGCTTGTGGAGCATGTACCATCATGTTTAGTTAGTGGGATTATTTGAATCCGCTGTTGTGTTTCATCCTGGCAAATGCTTGTAAAATTATAAATGCAGTTACATTGGTGTGACATACTCTGATGACAACTTGTACTACAGTACCTAATATGTGAATATTGTAGAATCTCTTTTGCACTTTGTGGTTGACAGTATTATTAATGTGACCTTTTAAAGTTCCCAAGATCAGGATGTTGTTAGAGGTTGGGTTGGCACTGATGTGGTGTAGCCTTGAAAGCTAGAAGCTGTTTAGTGTGCCATATTTTGACACGCGTAGTGCCTTTTGCATATACAACTACAGCCTCAGTTTTGTTATCAAAGTCTATCTGCATCCCCAGCTTCCAGCATTCATTATCCATCCGTTTGAAGCAGCCAGCTAAAGTGAGTTAGCATAGTTGTATCTTTTATTTGGTTTCATGTTCAGATTTGGATGCAGCAATCTGACCGGCTTGTTCCATCTGTCACTATTAATTTAAATCTACATTCTCAAAAGCATTCATGATTGGCTCATAAACACAGCTAGGTCCAGCACCTAAAGCGCCGGACATCAGCTTTAATTGGTAGCTATTTGTGGTCATTTGGAAACTGAAATATTACAAGGGTCATCATCACCAGCATTCAGTTTGATTTTTTGAAATAGAAGTTGAAGTGTAGGTTGCAGAAAACATTGCTTAATATTTACACATCATAAGATACTTGGTACAACTACAACATAATAGTTGGAATGAAACAACCAATGAATTACTTCAGGGTTGTTCTAGTTTGCTTTTACATTAGTGCATGATACAAACACAACACACAAGTTGTAACAACAGTAGCACCTAGCACTAGCACACAATTTTAAGTTATGACCTTGGAGAAAACATCAAATTGATGAACAATTGGCTTCGATGGGCTGTTTTTTGATTTCTTTCACTCCATAAACTTCATTCATCTGCATCAGAGTTCAAATACAAAAATGAAGCTCATTAACTGATCTTGCACAAGACACACACAAGAGATAAATTTTTACTAGTCTTAGTGAATGTTTATACGGTAAAGAAGTTTTCCTTCTAGTAACATGCAGATACGTGAAAACTGAAGTATTTATTTACGTTTCCTTTAATCAGACAACCTTATAAATCTATAAATCAGCAGAAATTATTATGTCTCATCCGCAGCTGATTCAGAAACCATAAACTGATGCAGTCAGAAGCAGTCATTTTAACAATGATTCTTAACATATAATGAAACCATTGCAGTCTACAATGCAACGTGAAATAGGTATCATACTCATTGTGTTGCAATGAATGGAAACAGAAAAAATGTATTCGCAGGTGAGGATTACTGACACAGACTATCAAAATTATCCTAATGTTAACAGTTACTACAAGCAACCATTGTGAAGCTACCCTCCCTAACTCACACAAGATTCCAGCTGAAAAATTACTACATAACCAAAATATTAATCTCAAACCTGCCCTTCACTCAACTTCTATTGTACAACAGTGACTAAAGAATCAAAGCATCAACTTATCGAATAAGGCAGCAAGCCTATAACCATCTAGCTATTGTGGGATAATAGTTCAAGGATGATAAGAGTCTAAATTAATCAATAATGCATGTATACTTCCAAAGTCAGACATCTCATTTTAACATGCCTATCAAGACAGCTTAAAGCAGAACATACAGCCTTGCATTGATAGAGACAAGGCATCCACGACCAGGAGGTGCATATTTTGCAAATGGTTGTTCCTAGCACTCTCACATCTTACATACACTTCATATCCTTCAGAAAATGTTTATGCACGATATCCTTTAGCTAAGACTGAGATGAACTGCTTTATAAATTAGAATACTATGCTAAAAATGAAAATCACATACTATTGAGTATTAACTGATACCGAAGAGAACTGAAAAGGAATATTGTATGAATATAACTATTAAACTTTGAAATGCAGAGATTAGCACCAAAGAGACGTCTGAAAAGTAAAGGTAGGTTTAGCATGTGCGGACACATATTTAAAAACCTAGGGTTAGGTTAGTGAATCAAACTGAGACCCACCATTAACAACTCATGGCACAACAAAGGGCTACAAGGCAAAGAGCCACAAACTTTGCTGACAAGTCATACACACACTTGCAGAGATGCATTTAAATATTGGCAATACACATTTTAAGGAGGCACACTTAAAGTTTAGGGATTCCAAGCTATTGAGTAAAACCATTCACTAAGTGTTCAACACCTGTCTAGCCCTCCAGCTCAAATGTCACTTGTTAGGAAGAAGGAAACCACAAAGAGAACAAACTATGAGACAGGCCAACCAGTTGATCAATCTTCTCACACTCTCCCATGCAGGAAATTAACAATCACAAAAAGATACATCCAGCAATAAATTTCATGTTGCTTTACTTTATGGATACCAAGACCCCAACCAAGTGCACAATGCCCCAACCCCAACTCCATGAAACTAAAAGCCATTAACCATTATTTATTTCCCAATGCTTTTCATTTTCACCCTTTTATTATCAATGAAGCTGTATTCCTCTAAAGCAAGTTTTTCTTCTTCAGCTTTGAACCCAACAACTATACTAACACTCAGGACCACCAAGAAAACAACTTAATAACATTCAGCAGATAAACAACTTTACATTGTCAGAAAAAATGCAAGTGAACTAATAACAAGTAGATATGTGAAAAGCTTACCAGAGACAAGGAGAGGATGCCGCATGCGCAAAGTTCAATTTTTGCCTTTGTCTTTGTGATTGCCATAGTACAAGTGCAATCCCCCATCTACTCCAGTTGAGAAATGGTGATGCTGGTTGGTGTTATTATTCATGGACATAAAGAAAGCAGGCACATTATTGGATCCTTCCATGGAAGCAGCAGCTACACTATACCTCTGATGAAGATTGTGATGATGCAACAGAGCGGAACCTGATGAATTGGACTGAAGGGTCCCCCTATTGTTGTATGCAGCCGCCAAACCGGAAGGATAATTAGACGACGATGAAATGGTGAAATTCAAATCATATTGATGATCATCATTTCCAGAATGAATCAGATTGTGTTGGTCAAATGAGAAGTGATGATTATGCCCCATTTGAGACTGGCCTATAAACAAAGATGGAGCAGCTGATATCAATCCAGCATTGGTGAAGTAGTCCATCATCATTGGAGTTGAGTTGTTTGGATTCGACCCACTTTGGTTTCCTCCTGTCAGAAGCTCAGTGAAGGTAGAAGACGTTGAAATGGAAACATGGTTTGCAGAATCACCAGTCTGAGCAGTAGTAGTAAGTCTTCGTTGACCATCGTTGACCGCTTGATTAAACTCACTCTCAGTACACTCCTTTTCCTTAGCTCTCTCCCTGGCCCTCTCCCTCGCCTTAACTCGCTGGTTGACTCGGACATCCGACCGAGTCAACGACAGCCCAGACCCTTTACTCGTCTCCGACGTACTACTCGCTGATAAATTCTTCTGCTGATGCGGCGGCGACGAATCACGAACAAACCCTAATTTTTCATCAGCGCAGTCAAGAAAGGGGCCGTGGAGAGACGGAAGCTCAGCGATTGAATCAGCGGCGGCTTTGATTAGCCAGTCAACAGCTTTACTCGGCTGGTCGTAGCCGAGTCGATCTTGAAGATCGTAAAACTGAATAGCTGTTGAAACGGAGAGACGCACGCGTCTGTCGCGTAGACCTTTGGAAGTTAAAACCTTGCTGTGTCGATCTTTTCCACCAGATGCGCGTGACACTCGGAAGATCCGAGATGAGTTTTGCCATCCGCGGAACAAAGATGTCTCATTTATCGACTGTTGTTGTTCTGCTTCGACGACCGACGCGTTGACGTTGTTGTTGTAGATTTGAGAGTGAAAGTCTTGATCTTCAGCATCATCCATTAATGTGCTAAAACTGCAACTTGACCATGCCAATTTGGGGTTCAAGAAAGGTGGTGACTTTGGATCTGGGGAGATGAGATGATGCAAAAAGATGAGATTTTTATGTGCTTTGCTGGGTGTGGTGTGGGCTAGAGAGAAGCAGTATGAATAGTAGCAGCAGTACTTACTACTAGAAGAGATGATGATGATACTGGTGGTAATGGTAATGCAAGCATTGATGAGGACTGATCAGGAAATTAACCTTTTAGCCCTTTTCATGCTTTCTTGTTGTTGCAGTTGTTATTGGTTTTTGCTGCTGGAGTGAAGATCAGTCCTTTTTCTTATCACTCTTCCATATAACTCTATACAAACCTTTGTCAACACCTTCCTTACTCTATCTCTCTATTTGCATCTTTCAACCTTCTTCTTTTCTTCTTCAGATAATCAATAGATTTTAGTACTTACTTTGGGGTGTGGTATGCTTGGATGTGCTTAAAAGCTTCAGTTATATAGCCATAAATACTTCTTTTAGCTTGCAAGGTGCTAAGTTTCAAAAGATAAATGCATTGAAGTTGTATAAGACTTGTACTCATTCCATTTTCTTCAGCACACAACTTATGATTTTCATTGTATTTTATTTCTAGCTGCAGATAAAAGCTGAAACCTTTTTATTATTCTGGTGAGTTGAATTCTTATCAAACAGCTATATGTGCTCTGATTAGGTTTCTCTTTTGTCAGCAGCTGTGGGCTGCTGCTGCTTTACTGGATTTTAAAGCCACTCTCTGGCTGACTTTTTCATGAGTGTCAGCTCTGAGAAAAGACACTCCATTCTCATTATATTTATCAAACATACATTGGACCCAACTTTGCAAAGTTTTCTGAAACGAATGGATACAAAAAGCTGGGTTGAGTTGCTGCTGCTACTTCTTGAATGCAAGTTCTAATTAAATGCTACAAATAACTTGTGATCGTCTCTGAATCTAAGACCCAAATATTTACTGAGGCGTCAGTTTTTGTGTGAATTGATGAAAAAGATGTAACAGACACACACACAGGATTAGTACGGCATTAATAAATACTAGACAAATCTGGTTCCTTGAAATGGCGACACCACATTTTAATGAGGAACACTGCTTCCTAAGCTTACAAGTTAAAACTGATCCAGTAATTCATTGCTACATAAATTAGCAAGATTGATTCATTCATACTCAAGTTCATTTCTTTCGCATTTCTGCAGCATACCCATATCTGGAAATAGCTAAAGAAGTCTCACCTGAATGTTCTTTTACGGATCCTCAGCTGATACCAGATTTGAATTGAGAAGTGGGTAATTAGGGAATTAAGAGTTTGATGCCCTAGAGCTAGGGCTTGAGTTTGAAGAGGAAAGAGGAAGTGCGTGTGTTTTGATTAATTTCCATATCCACTACTGAAGCAGGTTGAACGTGGTCTTAACACTTCAAAAGTAGGCTTAGTGATTATATTAAAGATTTACTTAATTGCAATTTTATCATTTTCAGTACATCAAGTTCAGGTTGATGATACGCACCAAGATACTTGCACAAAATTAAACCTTAGGGTTTGGTTTTGAATTGTTAAATAAGAACATGTACACCGATTAATTAGTAATTAATCAAGAAAATAAACTTTAAGCAAAAAGAAGTGGCCGAGATATGGTGAACAAAATATATATTAAACTAATTATTCCGTACATGCAATGATGTGCCTCATTTCTTGCTCCTCTTTTTCCTTCACCGTCACTCTACTGGTTAAAATAATGTCAATTGGTTAAGAATAAATTATAGTTTAATTTTTATTAACTGAGACATAATTATAGAGGCAGATGCATTTACAGAGGCCATCAGGAGTAGATTTACAACAATGCAAAATCTCTTCAAATTTTAACCATTATCATAAAAATAAAATACAAAATGAAAGTATTTTTTTCTTTTCCGATACAACAAAAATGAAAGTATTATTAAAGATGACAAAATGACTATTAAAGTCTGACAAGTGGGACTGTGAGATTCGAGATTAAATTAAGAGTGTTAAGATTAAGAACATGGGAATGAATGTTGAAAAGCAAAGTGTGAGTCAGTCTTAGTACAGTAATAAGTGGTTTAGAAGTCACCCAGTGTAACGACACGTGTCGAGTGTCTCCATCTAATTCACCATATCAGACAACTTCGAAAACCGCGACACGTGTTGTATGTCCTTAAACTCACTTCACATTCCATACTTATCTAAACCTAATCACACTTAAATAATAAATTAATCTCAGTGAAAATAATGGTAACGGAACACATTTTAAGGCCCATTAAGAAAATGCTAATGACCCAGTGTTATCAACAGCCTAATTCGTAATAGTGGTTGAACCGAACCATTTATACGTTTCAAAACGATAATGAAATCGATGACATATTATTGACTAACCAAGTATTCGTGGAAATTATGACACACTTATTGGCCCTAAGAACGATTAAAAGCTAAATAAATTTACTCGCAAGTCAATGACGTTAATTGACTAATCAAGCATAGACACTTAGAATCTATGACACTCTTAATGCTAAACCTTCCAAACTCACATCATCACATGAACTGGTAGTTAGGGTTTAAACGAAGTTCTCCCTCTGATCCGATCAATTGCATTTTTTTCGATTTCATCTAAGTAATGTACGATTTCACTCCGGACTTTCTTTTCGAATTTGGACTCTTTGAAGGTTTGCTTGTTTGAATTAGTGGTAGGCCAAATCACATCACTTATTTATACTAGTCTCATCATAAATGAATGGTTAGAATTAAATTGATCCTACGACTACAAACAACTCCTCTAGAAAAATTTATCAAAAATATCTTTAGATCATTATCTTCATTTCTCCTTAAAACTTTCTAATTTGGGCTAGATATTAATATATTCATGTTATAAATACACAATAATGATAGTTGTATGACTTTTGAGTTTCATATCATTTCATATTCTTTATAAGACCTATATAAAGGCTTTGTAGTATGTGACAAGATCAATAAGAAAAACCTCTCTACTTTGTCCCTCACATCTCTGTTTGTCTATATTCTTTCTTTATATTTTCTTCACATTATAATACGTTATCAACACGAATTGCTCAAGGTAAGAGGTTAAGGTAAGTGATCGGTAAGGGATGTGAAGTTGACATCATTTGAGTCATGTATTGAAAAATCCAGCATTGTAAAACTAATTTCTTAACATCCTATTTTCTCATTTTAAATAAGTGTTGTGTATACATAAATTTAATCTTTGATTTCCCTGAAGTGGAATCATAAGAAAGTAATTTTTAATGATAATGATTGATTCACTCGAAGTTGAATCACATATCTATTTAATTTAATTTTCCCTGAAGTGAAGTCGTTGAGATAAAATTTAATTATGTTTATACGATTTGATCCCCCGAAGTGGACTGTAATTTTTATGTTTGGCTCCCTTGAAATGGAGTAAACAATTTAATATATTGTTAATATTAGATTCTCTTGAAGCAGAATCACATTTCACTGTTATGACTGATTCCCCCGAAGAGGAATAGAAAAAAGTTGCACTCGAAGTGCTACACGATTATTTAAAATTTTGTAACTTGATTCCCCCGTAGTGGAATCATAGACGTAAAATTTAATAATTATTTACCGTTTGATTCACTTGAAGTGAAATCAACCATATGTAATTCATTTAGCCAAGATATATTCTCCAGAAGTGGAATCATCACTGACTATTTGATTACAGTTTAATTCTAATGAGGTGCAATTTATTATAATTAAATTTCCCTGAAGCGGAATCATTACATTTTATTTATTAGGGATTTAAATATCCTTAAACACGATAAACGTCTAAATCTCAAAGTGATTTCCCTGTAGTGGAATCATGCACATTTCTGTAATCTCTTAATACACATGTAACACCAGAAGTGATTATATTAGATGTATATGATATATCTTTCAATTCCCCTGAAGAGGATATTACGCAAGACCTGAAGTTTATGCAAGTTGATATATTTAAAGTGAAGCAAATACAAATATTTATATGATGAATTTATTTTCATTTAATCATCTTTAAGAGATATATAATACAACAAGTGTATCATTTTCAAAAGTGAACCCAGGTATTTCATATGAATGTGTTCTCCTGAGGTAGACGCACAAAAATAAATTATTTGTGAACACTCTTTTAAGAGAATTATATACATGTATTTCCAGAAGAAAAAACACGTACATTATTATTCTTATGTATATTTTACTCCTGAAGAGTTAAAGATTAAAATATTACTCCTAGAAGTGAGTATATTTTATTAATGTTGAAAGCAACAAAGTAATTTAATATTTTGTATATATATACATTAGCAAGATTGTAAATTCGTTAAATGTTTTTATATTTATATTATCTTGTGATTCAAGTGAAAGTTATATACTCCAGAAGAGTGAACGTATTATCTTACAAGTAGATAAATGTAAAATATTATTTCCTGAGATCAGTATAGTCATCACTCCAGAAGAGTGATGTATGTCTCTCAAAATAGATGAATATAAATATATCATTTCAATTGTAAATTTGTATAATACATTTACTCCAGAAGAGTAATGTGTATATTTTGAAATCCTTGTAAGTAATACATTATTCCCTGAAGAGAGTGTAAATGAGATAACCATTAGATATGCACAATGAGAAGTCAAGTGCTTCTACTTGATTTCACTAACCAGAAATTTAGTTGATAGTAATTTTCTTTCACTAGGTCAAGTGCTTCTTCTTCACATTATAATATCTATAAATATATAAGGCTGTACAATTTATTTCTGTTCTATATGTATCAAAAAATTAAACAACTTTGGTCCCTTAAACAATGGAATTTTTTTGATTCGTCTACCATTATATAAATTATGTATGTTATTAAAATAAGCGAAAATATCAAAGGTTTGGTGTTTAGGTATATAATTTTTTAATTTTGATTATTATTTTTCAAGAAAAATTACTAATTGATATTGATTAAACGAGAATGGATCAAATGAAACGGGACTACTAGGTTGAAACATAAAACATAATCCCAGTCATTCGTTTTTTAATCAAACAGCCACGATTAATCTCCAAAATCTGGTTTTTTAATAGATAAAAGGATATATGTGTAATTGCACTCAGAGAATATTTTGTGAGTATATTTTATCTTTATTATCCTTAATTTTTGGTTACCGATGCACAATTTGCATATACCAAAAATAATCTAAAATTATATTCTATATTTAAAATGCAAGGGGTGGTATTAGCGGTTATCATTGAAGCCAAATTTCGTTTCCAAAATGACCCTTATTCTTCTTAATTATTACTTTAACAATAGTTTATTTAATCTTACCCTATTATTTAAATTTATTAAATACAAAATATAAAATATACATGCACATATGTGTGCATCAAAATACTAGTTTGAATAGTTGTTGAGATCTCACGAATTTTCATGGCTCTATTTATATTTTAGCCGGAAAATATAATGCTTTATTTATATTTATCCGGAAAATATAATCTTGTACAAGTCAAAAGTTAAACTAATGTCAAATCTGGATGTTATATGACTTGATTTTTTCGGAGCGCTCATAACCTTTTCATCCTCTCCATGTTCAAATTTCATCCTCTTCTAATCCAAGTTCCCTCGTAACCTTCTTTATCCATACTGAATACAATTTCTATAAACAAATCACAAACAGATGCTTTGGGTTAGTATTTGGTAACGTTTGATTCATGAACCGAATAACACAAATGCAAACTGAATACAATTTCTAAAATCAAAAGCAACTCTACACCTTGGGTCAGCATTTGTTTAAGTTTGGTTCGTGAACCAAACACCACAAATAAAAAATGAATACAATTTCTATAAAAAAAAGCAATCGGACACTTTGGTTCAACATTTGGTAACGTTTGGTTCATGAACCGAACATCAGAAATCCAAACTGATAACAATTGCTATAAATAAAGCAACCGGACACTAGATATGTTAAAATTACCCATTATCCGTTACCCGCCCTTTATCCGCCCGTTAAAATACCCGTCTATACCCGCCCGTTTAGAGATAAAGGGTAATCATACCCGTTACCCGTTTATACCCGTTTATTATAGGGTCGCCCATTACCCGCTCGTTATATTTCATTAGAAAAATTCATCAAGTTCTACTCATAAACTACCCTAAATCTACTAAAAAATTAGATACTCATTTTCGTATCTTACAAATAATAGAAAAATTGGTAAAATAAAAATAGGCAGTTAAAGGGTAAATGAGTTATTAAGGAACAAACGGATATTTAATGGGTAAACGGGTACCCGTTTACCCATTAAATATCCGTTATCCTATATACCCGCCCGTTTATACCCGTTATCCGTTTATGCACGTTACCCTTTATAACCGGGTCATACCCGCCGTACCCGCCCCATTTGACATATCTACCGAACACTTTGATTCAGCATTTGATAACGTTTGGTTCACGAATCAAATATCAAAATTTATATTGAAAATAAAGCACTCACCATAGTATCGTCTAAACTTTTGGTGTTTGACTTCAAAATCGTCCGCCCTGTCGAGGTCATCAAAATCAGGAACTCAAAAATTTAACTAAAACATTCCCACCACCACAATTGACGGATTATCAAAATTAGGATTTTGAAAATCTTCATACCTCTTTTTCGTCATGAACCCATGCGCGGCCTGCCTCAAATTAGTTTCGAAACGCTAATTTTTGACTGATTTATTCAACCGTTCCAAATATTTTTGACTGATTTGCCCTTTTACAGATTTTATTAATATTTTAATGAGAATAATGTCATCTAAAATTTAAATTTAATGAAAAATCTGATCCGTCTATTTTAATTGATTTAACGAGTGAGATTCCGTTTCATGTTTTATTTGACTATACCGTTTCACCTGATCTACACTCTTGATTAGACACGTACTTTGTCTGATGTTTGCTCTTATACAAGTTCTTAAATGATTATTTATTCTAAGTGAATTGCTTTAAAATGACCATAAAGCACGCCATTCTCCTCAAATACCTTACAAATTTTTTTTGTTGAATCATACTTTTGTTATGAGCATCGAAAATAGAATATTTTATTGATAGATTGAGAAAATATATAAATAGCTGATCATAAGAAATGACACATTAATGCTCTTGTCACACATTTCTACGCTCGTACAGAGATACCAGTTGAAGTCATACATAATTCTAACTTTATTTTGGTTAAAATTTTAATCAACATGACCGCAGAATTCTTGTCTCCATCAATCTTTATAGGAGACTTCATCTCATCATTCATTGCAGACTTCAACTTACTTGTTCTGGACGAGATGTCTCTTCATAACTGACAACGTGTCATTCTCGTTGCACGTCTTTATTTACAAACCTACTAAACACTAGTATAGGGATAAGCAGGGTCGAACTCAAGGGAAAGTAATATAGTATTAGTGTTCGTAACTAACAACTAATGGTTTTATTACTTAATAAAAATGCATCAATCCAGCGAATTATATTTATTATAATCAGATAGGCCCGTTAGAGATCTCACCTAATTGTAGTTCTATCTCCAATTATCCGCTAGAGTCTCATGGAGATGTAACAATTACCTAATCAAAACACTATAATAGTTTCAGCGCTAGGTTTTGCTACTATAATTTCTGAGGCAATACTTCATTCTGTGAAACTAAGATTGTTTTGATGTTAAGAATCATGTGTCATTGTATGTTCTGATCACCTCGACTGTTTTTCCAAACTGAGTATGTACCATAGTGAAGAACCAAATAAAATGGCTAGCAGCTTCACGTTTGGTAGGCATAAAAAACGACATTTATGAATAAGCATTTTTGTTAGAATGTATCTATGATTCACGAATATTTCAGTTTCAGTATGTCTACGTTTCGCGAAATACTATAGCATGATCCATGAATCTTTCTGCATAAATTTGTGAATTAAGTTTCCATATTAAGGTATGTATATAATTAATCTAAATAACTTGAATAAATTTTAGTCAATGATATACCGACAATAATGCCAATGGTTCATGAAATAGAATGTGATGATTCATGAAATAGTGTGTCATGGTTCATGAAATAATGTGTCATGGTTCATGAAATAGTGTGTCATGGTTCATGAAACTTATTGTATCTGCTTGCGAACCAGATAAGGTTCAAAACTAATGTGTCATGCTTCTTTAATCATAATGTATCATATTGTGAACCAAACGTTTCTTAATAAAATTCTTGACACTATATTGATTTAACAAACATCATTTGAACCATCACTTACTCAAGCGTAATGATTTCTGATTACATATGATAATCACTAATCAACTATGAACATAAAAGAAATAAGATTAATTAACTAGAAAATTTAAATCTTAATGAAGGGTTGAGTTATAAAAGGACATTAAATTTTTGTGAGACATAAAGACCTAATTTCAACCGTTGATTTAGATTAATCTAGCGGTTGAGATTAAATTGGTTTTAATTAAATTTATAATGAATTAGCACAAAACACGGGGCGGTTGGTGAGTGACGGTTATCAATATTAACCGTTGGATTGATGGAAATCAACGGTTGAGATGATGTCCTTCCGTCTCACATGAATGTATTAATCCTCCTTGAACTTTTCCTCTTAATGAATTATTATCAAAAGTAAACATTGTTCACAAAAATTACGGAGATGAATAAAATTAATGATTTGAATTGATTAATTCAATGGAAAAATTAGTAACTGTCGATTAGTTTCCAAAATTTAACAAATAAAAAAATTAAATATATATTGAAATGTGAAAGGTTCTAGGAGGACATACATCTTTTAGTAAGACGGAAGATAATGATCTCAACCTTGATTGTAATCAATCCAACGGTTGATATTGGTAACCGTTCATCCCCAGCTGCCCGTGTTTTTTGCAAATTCAACCGCCAATTTTTAAAACCAACTTTAATCTCAACCATCAAATTAATCAAATCAATGGTCTAGATTGTGTCTCCTATGTCTCTAAAAATTTACTTGCCTCTCTAGATCTCAACTTATATTGAAATATATGGTTTGTTAATTAAAATCATTGATGAATTAACATTGACAATTAAAAGAATTAATTAAAATCGTACAACTGAGATTGATGAGCGGATAAGATTTATTTTCATTTTTACATATACTATTACTTTTCACCAGATTCATTGTCTTTTCTTATCAATTAGACATACATAAGGGTCAATTCGATGTTTCTTATTGAGTTTTAAATTCTTAACTTAACAACACCTTTTAAATATATCACCTGATTTTTAAAACTTAAAAATACAAAAAAGTTGTTTCTACAGCTGTAATATATGCATTTTTTCGATTTAAAATTATTAATTATAAATTTACAGCGTTTATTTTAATTTAAACGCTGTAAAAAGTAATTATTTTACTATTAATTTTAATATATATTATAGCTTTATTTATTTAAACGCTGTTATAATTAGGGTTTGGAGTTAGGGGTTTGGGTTCGGGATTCAGGGTTTAGAACCCTAATTACGACAACGCTTTTTTTAAGTAAACGCTCTTATAAATCAGTTTATTATTTGAAACAATAGTTGCCATCATCAAAGACATTCTCAAAGAAATTTAAAACAATATTGTATCACCAATAACAAACAAAGTAACCACATTGTGAAGGTGCATGTCTCATTGTGAAGGTGCATGTCTCATATGGTATCTCCAATAACATACAAAGTAACCACAATAGTATGCATGAAGGTGCATGTCTCATTCTGAAGGTGCACTAATCTGTACGTCTCTTTATTTATTGTGAAGGTGCATGTCTCATTGTGAAGGTGCACTAATTCCACGTTTTGGCCTACTAAGATTAAAGCTAAAAATCTTACGTACCATTAAAATGCTATTTGATGCTTTGCGTAGATAACAAAACCCTAAAACAAAAATAATTAAATATTCGAAAATAATGGAAAAATACTAAAAATTCGAAATAAAATAGTAAACGACCGAAAATGCCCAAAAAACACCATATG
Organism: Sedum album; assembly: GCA_006409495.1. Lineage (NCBI taxonomy): Eukaryota > Viridiplantae > Streptophyta > Magnoliopsida > Saxifragales > Crassulaceae > Sedum > Sedum album. The sequence goes on along the minus strand of QZGG01002101.1, from coordinate 25,305 downwards.
ACACGAGCGAAGCTCGTGAGTTCTGACGGGCTCGTCGTTCTCTTCGAAATGAGGTATTATGGGCCCAATTCTGACACCGAGAGCTCAAAAACTGCTAAAATGCACCTCTAACGTGCACCTTCTTAGGGTCATCCATTTTGTTCCAAAAACTCAGCATCCTCTGTTCTCTATCAAGCGCTTTAATAACTTAAAAACCATAGCATTATTATTTTTTTACTTTGTTTCAAATAAAATTTAAATAAAATTCTGCAGTACAAGGCTTTCATTATTTTTAGACAGCGCTTATAATAAAAGCGCTGTCGTATAGTAATAACAGCGTTTCAAGGTGTAAGCGCTATTCAAAGTCTTAATTTACACAGCGCTTATAAAAGCGTTGTCGAATAGTAATAACAGCGCTTTTCGTATGAGCGCTGTCTTACTTAAGACAAAGCTTATATGGAAAGCGTTGTGGTAGATCTTTTACAGTGTTTTTATAAGAAGCGCTGTGTTAAATCTATATATTACAGCGCTTTACTTTTAAAGCGTTGTTAAAGGTCTAATTTTTTTAACAGCGCTTAATAACAAGCGCTGTTGAAAATATAATTTGTACTAATGATGCAAAATCTATTCGGGAATTAGAAATAAAATATAATGAAAAATAATATAACAAATGATGCATAAAACAAAATATACATTATATATTTTATGTATTTTAATAAAATAAGCGAGAATACCAAAGGTGTGGTGTTTACCAATTATTTATTCTACGTGAATTGCTTCAAAAAGACCATAAAATATGCCTTTCTCCTAAATACCTCTTTTGTTTTGGCATCGAAAAGAGAACATTTTATTGTTTAATTAAGAAAATATATAAATAAGTGACCATGAGAAATGACACATTTATGCCCTTGTCACACATTTGTACGCTCGTATAGAGATGTTAGTTTAAGTCATATTATTCTAACCTTACTAAGGTTATGATCTTAGTTAACATGACCGCGGGATTTTTGTCTCCATCAATCTTTATAGGAGACTTCATTTCATCATTCATTGCATACTTACTGATTTCGCACGAGATGTCTCTTCATAACCGACAACGTGTCGTTCTCGTTGCAAACTTTATTTATAAACCTACTAACACTAATATAACGATAAGTAAGTTCCAATCCAAGAGAAAGTAATCTAATACTAGAGTTTGTACTACTAGTTCTAAAAGAGGGTTTTACAAGATTGTTTGTAACTAACAACTAATGGTTTTATTAATTAATAAAAACATAGTTCAAGAAATCGCGTTACAACATTAATCATAAATCAGATATGCATCAATCCAGTGAATTATAATTATTCTGATAATATAGGTCCAATAGAGATCCTACATAATTCTAGTTCTATCTCCTGTTATCCTCTAGAGTCTCAAGAAGATGTAATATTTACCTAATCAAAACACCATAATAGTTTCACCGCTAGGTTTTGCTACTATGACAATTTAATTGAGTATCATGAAATTGATATAAACCTAATTTCACTGGTCAAGCAAACAACAAATCATGCAATACACAACAAGAACATAATTCACTAAATTAAAACAGGTTATTCTTTGGTCTCATACAATGTTACAACTCAATTCCCTAAAGGGACAATTGCAGTAAACCACTATTATAATGTCCCAGTTTGCAGAAAACCACCATTATAACGAAAAATTACGAAACGGGTATATTATAATTCTGCCGTCAACCAAAAACCACCAGACCTACTGTTCCGTTACTTGAACCGTTAAAAGCGTGTGGGCTTATTAATTTAATAATATTTTTTTATTTTTGTTAATTACCAAAAACCACTATTATAATATCCGTTTTACGAAAAACCACCATTTTAATAATTGATTATCAAAGTACTACCAACTGCTCTGTTCATGCTAAAACAGAGGCTCGTACGACAATTTAACTTGTTTATATATGTCTACTAGCTATATGATGCTTCAATTTAATCTTGATGGATGTCAATGAAGAAAATAATGCTAGAAAATGCAAAAGAAAACTCATGTTTGAGAGTTTATAATTATCAATGTGGAATGGTTACCGACTGTCCGATTCAAATATAATAATTTTCCTCCTTTTATTTCTATGAAATATGATTTATTACATCACTACTTTTAAACTATAACTGTTGTACTATATTGATCTAAAAGATTCAACTATGTATTAAAGATTCAACTACTTTTAAACTCATGTTTTGTTTAATGAACCGTAATTTTGTAGGAAGAGTAATAATATCTTGCTAATCAAAGATAGCTATAATTGTAGCCTCAACATCGTTACCTAACGGTTGAATACCGACGCGTCAACATAATAATTTTGTAGGAAGAGTAATAATATCGTACTTAGTTGTTAAAATGGTGGTTTTCTGCAAAACATTATATTATAATGGTGGTTTTCTGCAAAACATTATATTATAATGGTGGTTTTCTGCAATTGTCTAAATTAAAGTTGAATACCCACGCGTCGTGTGGCGCGTGTTGTACAGTTTCTAACGGAGTTAGGTCAATGGTGGTTTTTGGTTAACGACAGAATTATAATATACCCGTTTCGTAATTTTTCGTTATAATGGTGGTTTTCTGCAAACTGGGACATTAAAATGGTGGTTTACTGCAATTGTCCCTTCCCTAAAATGTTAAGGAAATTAGCTACTCCTACAAAATATTATTAAAAAAATAATCTAAAGTTGAGTTGGAAGAGGAAGCCCTTAGCTCCTAGCCGCTAGAATTGATGATTAGACTGGGATTGAAACCCTGCTTAAATAGCTGCTGAATTTTCAAAACTGGGCCGTGTCAAGAGATTCGTGGACCCTTACGAATTAAAATATTTTTCAGCGCCCACAAAAAAACTCTTCAGCATCGACAGCTGACTTCCGCGTGATGTCGTTCAGCTTGAATCTAGCTCTTTCTTCGTCTTTGTGATCCGAATGCGCCTAAAATGCGTCATATGTATGAAAATATTATATTGCAGTCTAAATATGCCTGAGAGAATGGATCAAATGAAAAGTGCTAGTTTGGTTATAAAATGCAAACAAATCTAAACCACCCATTAGATTTCAATCAACGGTTATAATTAAAGAATATTAATTAATACAAAAAATTACAATGTTTCAAATATACTCATTAAGAAATCGGTTCATTTGCGACCCAGGCGTTAGCCTGCGATCCCTGCGACCCAGGGAAATCACCGTTGGATCAATTTTGATCCAACGGTCCACAATTCGCGCAATCTGCATTTTTGTCGTTTTGTGCAGATAGTTTGTCGTTTAGCTAAATGCAAAAATGCAAACGGAATGTGCATATAGTGCAAAACAAAAGTGCAAATAAACGAATCTCAATCTGCACACTTGCAAGGGGGTCGCAAGGGAACTGGACTCTACTCATTAATATCAATCCCTTATTTTAAGGAACCGACAATTAATTTTATGATATGGAAAATCTACATTCAATGTTTTGATGTGAAGGTGGTTTAATTTTTTAAAGTTACGTGAAAAAAAATTTAAACATTTTTCCTATCAATTTCAAGTATTCAATTAGTGATTTACAATACCAACCACTTTCTGCTATATAATATGATTCATGATTTAGTAGGATATGATTTATGAATCATATGATAGCAAATTTGAATAATGTCGGAGCAAATCATGACTAGATGATATGGTTCAAAAGTTGCACTATGTTATACAGTATGGTCGTCAGTTGTGAGGGTTAAGGCCAAAATTTGTGCAATTTAAGTTTGTAATTGTGTATGACCCATAAATCATATTATAGCAAATCATGAATCATAGTATAACAAATTATGAATCATAGTATGACAAATTATGAATCATAGCATAGTAGAGCATGAATCATAGCATAGCATAGCATGAATCATATCACGGCAAATCATGAATCATAACATAACAAATAATGAATCATATTATAGCAAATCTCGAATCATAGTATTGCAAATCATGAATCATGATATAGCAAATCACGAATCATTATATAGCAAATCATGAATCATAAGAATGCGATCGTTGACCATATGTATGTAACCTGTGAACTAATACACAATGTATAAACCTACTTTTTTTATTAACTTCATAAAACATAAAATTGATCATCAATCCAAAATGTCAAACAAAAGTAGATTATCCCTAACAATCCAAAACATCAAAATCATACAAGTTCCCTGAGTTCTCCAATACAACCTTAGGGTTTCAAATCTATAAGAGAGCGAGTCGGTGATGTTAGGATGGATGATTAACGAATCGCGTCGGTATGGCTGGGCGGATGGCTATCGTCGATTTGATTCGGAGCCAAATTGAATCGATTAGGACACTATTTAGACAACTTACTGAAATTAGGGTTTCAGATCTACTAAACGAAGTAGATTCGGATCTTCTAGACGACGACTCTCGAACAAAGGCGTATGTGGCTACGGTCGCGTTCGACGATTTTGCAAATCGCTAGCTCAAAATCGAAAACGAGAATAATCCGTGAAAACGTGGTTTTTGGAAACAGATTCAAAACCGCCTGATTTTTTGTGGACTAATCTACCCTTCCTGACTTTTTAAAATCATAATTGAGTAATTAATTTTTCAATAAATTATGTTTGTCCCCCAAATTAATAGTCGTTCGATCAGAATATTCAGCAATTCAGATCTGTTTGTATTTTATAACCTAAATGTGTTTTTCACCTGATCCTTACTACTATAAACATTACAAAAATATAATATTTCACAAACAAAACATATGAAATAATAACATTAAAATTATGGTGGATGTATAAATACGCTTGATCAATAACTCTCTCCTACCAAGTGATGCTAGTGGTGCTACATCCCATAAGTGAAAATGCATTAACTCCTGCATCTGCTTTCTCAATTTTTACTTCGTTTTAAGTAATATACAGTTTTCATGAAGTCCTACTTCAACATATTTGAGACATCGTAAATGATCTCTTGAGTATAGCACTTTTTACTTCTCTTTAATGTATGATTATGTGATCACCATTCCGCAATACTTTAGGTATGCAATGATGTTGTGCATTGTGGAATTTTACTCACTCACAATTTTGAAATCTTGAAACCTCAAAGTGTTCCCTGCATCACGATATTTTGGGAGGATTACATCTTTGTGATGAACATATCGATCTTTCAAACTTTTCCATACTCACGTGGATCATCCAACGTGAGGTGTCCATTTTGCAAGCTTTCACCATCTTCTAATAAAGATCAGAGACATAGCTTTATCACTCTCTAATGCGGTGTTGTCAGCATCCAATATTGCAGCGAGAGTCTTAGCCTTTGCAAAACTATGATGCTAAATCCACTAATTATTATAGCAACTATAACTAACAAGAAGCGAGAATCCTTTGCAAATTTGTAAATATTTGAGTTAGAAAACTAAATTATAGTAGAGAAAATCTTGTGTTTGGAATGATTTTTTTGAGTTCGATTTTATAGAAAAAATATAGCCGTTGGAGGGAATATAGTTGTTTACAGTCGTTAGGTTACCGTTGAGAGTCCACTAATTTGATTTATTTAAATGTTAATGTTGTTTAAACAATATCATCAATTTAACATCTACTTAAATGAATGCATTAAAGATATTAAATTGGGTTAAAGCGTGTATTAACTAAAACAATTTAAGTAAATAAATGCAATAAACATATTAGGGTATTAATTAACACAGTTTAAGTGTATAAATGCAGTAAACATATAATCGGTTTAAAGCAAATATTAAATGAACAATTATATCATCAGATGTAAATCACCTCATTTACTATACGCAGTAAAATGAGGTTATACATTTAGAAAATGGTTAATTACAGATGATCACTTGTATAATAGGCCATATTCCACGCCACCACCCTGATATTGTAATATTACATTCAACCACCTTTATAATTACTAACGTTTCCAAAGAATCACCTCAGTTAACGGCAGTTAACGGAGAGGTGGTTAAATGGAAACCAAATTGATTATAAAGGTGGTGAAGTGGACACATATTTCTTATAGAGGTGGTGTATTGTACTAAAAATACTTTTATTATATTAAAAATTTAATATATTTAACGGAAAATTTGACGGAACAGTGATAGGTGCTTGTTTGGGAACGTCAAATGTTATACGGGTGGTCGAATGTAATATTACAATATAAGGGTGGTGGCGTGGAAAATGGCCTATTATGAGGGTGTTTTTTCGTAATTAACCCTTTAGAAAGCAAATGTTATAAATTACATTATTTACTATACAGAGGTTTTAGATCCATCCGTTGTATAGTATAATGAAGTTATACATTATAAAAAACATGATGTAAATTACATCATTTACTATAGGGAGGCTTGATCCGTCAGTGGTGTATTAATATGATGTTATACATATATATAGTAATAATGTAAACAAGGGTAAAGTATATTATCTTCTATAACTTATTCAGTTGGGACAGAATGATCGTGTTGATAACGTGTTATAAAATCTAAAATAATAAAATAATTTGAGAATCAAAAGATCCCATGATGATTGTATATTAAGCGAGAAGGAGGAGCTGGAGGGATGAGTTTTACCGTCACCCTAATCCTCCTTTTATACTAAAAATTTAAAAAACATCACCCGTGAAAACAGCAGTTGTAAGTCTTAATTTCCTCACATGGATTCCACCAGTGGGACTTTAGCATGACAAAGTTGACTACTTATAACAGTTTTGAACTATTCTAGATTAAAACTTTCTTAACCTTCTTCCTCCTTTGTCCTTTTATTCTTCATTCGACCACCTCTTTGGGGTGGAGGAGAGGATCCTCCTTCACGGGGTGCTGAATCTCTCTGCCTCTATCCAAAGAAGTCTTTTAATTGTTTGAGTCGTAATCCTTCTCCTCCGCTGCTTATCGTCCGATCGGGTGCTTGCATGTGGCCGATTGTTATAACCGTCGACGCCTCCTTCCACTATGGTCACACATGTGACGGATCGGCTTGTATTCCATTTATCTTCCTAGATCTATGTCATGTATATAAATAAGGGTTAATTACAGAAAAACACCTGTATAATGTGACATATTTCACTTCACCACCTGTATAATGAAATATTGCATATGACCACCTGTTTAACATACGCCGTTACCACATCGCCACCTAATTCTGTTAACGTTGCGAGCGTGATTACACGCGCTGTCCAAACGCGTGAAATTAAAATAATAATAAACAAAACCGATGCTTGCATCGTTGAAATCGCAGATCTATCTCTTCTCACATCTCACCCTACTTCGTCGGTCGTCTCGTCTCGTGAATCTTCACGGCCTCAGAATAGCGATTGTCTCTCAAAATCAAAATTGAGTGTAGTGAATTGCAGAGGGTTGTAGCGGGTCCTTTCTGTCAGATTGGTGCGAAGAGTTAGGGTTCGGTGTGTTGCAATGGCACATTCAAATCCCCCAGGTAATTCCTCTTTTTTATCTTTAAATTGTGAATATTATACTAGATTTATAGTTTAAGGGTTGCGATGTTATATTGGTTGGTGCAATGTCAGATTCAATTAGTTTAGGTTATAATTGTTTGTTGAATTTTAGGGTTAGGGTAAATGTAGTTTTAGGGTTGAACTATATCTGTATTTTGGTGAGTTGTAGATAGTGTTTGATGTTTGGTTGGTGAATGTGCAGCTAGTTTGATTGCTATTGTTAACAGTTAAATAATTTGTATATAGGAGAACATGTGAATTTTAGGGTGTTGCATGGTGGTAAGTTTTACAAATGTAGTGATCAGAAAATAAAGTATCAGATGGGCCACACTAAGTTTATGAGGGACATTGATTCAGATTTAGTGTCTAAGGTAGTTATGGAAGATATGTTTACCACCGACCTTGGATTGTCGGACATTAAGGAGATGTGGTACTTAGTACCTGGTAAGACAATTAATAAAGGATTACATTGCATTGAAAAGGATTTAGACGCAATGGAAATGTTGAAAAATGTTGGGAAGGATAAATGGTGTCACATTTATGTAATCCAAGGATCTGAGCCAACACCGATTAGATTAAGATGTGAAGAGCCAATTGTAAAGGGTCACACTTGGTTTTCAGTATCAGACGATGTCCCCCCATTACCCCTAGTCAGTTCTGCATTGCCAAAATCTCCGCAAATTGATAATGAATGTGCAGAAGAATCTGGTGTTGGGGATGCTGTTAGAGATGCAACTGGTGGTAGAGATGAATTGTTAGGATCTGAAAGTTCAGATAATGATGAGGAATTTTTGCTGAGTGATGGTGAAAATGAGGAGGATTATCAGTTCGGAGGATTAGCAGATGATGTAGATCCATGTAATGCAAATGTTGGAGAGAGTGTAGGAGGTTCAGGTTATGCTGGAAATAATATACGGACATCTGCTGAGGGTGGAGTTAGTATCGGAATAACGGGAGAACCTGAAGTTGGAAATGGTGATATGGTTCGAGTTGATGAAGAAGGTATTATAGAGTCTGATGGGTTTAATAGCTTTACTGAGTCGGATGATGATGGTGGAAATCAGCTAAGGAAGTATAGGAAGTTTAATCCTATGGTTGATTTCAGTAGGAAAATTGTATTCGAGCGGGGGATGATATTTAGTTCTGGTGAAATACTAAGAAAGGCGTTAAAGCAGCACGCAGTTGAGTGTGGGGCAGATTATTACTATCTGCATAATGACAAGGAAAGAATTTCTGTGTTGTGTCCCAGAAAATGTGATTGCCCAATGGTTCATCAGAGAAAAAAGTGTGTTTGTAAAGTTGTGAGATGTGGGTTTAAACTGTACGCTAGGCGAGTCCAACCAGATGGAACGTTGCAAGTGAAAACTTTAGATCAAAACCATGAATGTGGGAGGCAACACAAAATCAAAAGGTAACATCAGTGTGGCTGGCTGATAAATATTTGGAGGAATACAGAGTAGATCCAACTTGGAAACTCACTGCGTTCATTGCTGCAGTACAACGAGACCACAAAATTGATATAACTTACACGCAAGCATGGCGAGCACGTGTAAGGGCTAATGTTAGGACACAAGGAGATTGTAAAGAAGAGTATGCTAAGGTCTGGGATTATTCGACAACCATCAGGAAATGGAATCCTGGTAGTTCAGCATACGTGAAGGTTTGTAATGATGACCCAGAGAAGCCAATCTTCGAGAGAATGTATGTCTGCCTAAATGCGTGCAAGCTGGGGTTTATGCAGGGTTGTCGTCCAATCATAGGGTTAGATGGTTGTCATTTAAAGGGTGCATTCACTGGACAGATACTAGTTGCTGTAGGACAAGATGGAAATAATTGTATATTTCCGATAGCTTATGCAGTGGTCGAGGCAGAGAGAAAGGACTCTTGGTCATGGTTTTTAGACATATTGTTGAGAGATGTAGGAGAATTCAAACCTACATTCATGTCAGATAGACAGAAGGTACACAAACTATAAATTGTAACATTATTTTTTGTTCAGTAATCACATGCTAATGATTACACAATTTTTTGTAGGGGTTACTTGAAGCTTTAACTCAGCATGAAATTGGAATTGAAAGGACTCGGGTTTGTGTTCGGCATATGTATAACAACTTCAAAAAACAGTGGCCAGGACAATCTTTCAAAGACGCAATATGGGCAGCTGCTCGGTCATTCACAAAACAAGATTTTGATAAGCATATGGATGAGATAAAGCACGCTGCTGAGGGTGCGTATGTGTATTTGATGAGTCAGGACCCTAGAACATGGTCAAGGCATGGCTTTGAGACTTCAACAAAAAGTGATATGTTGTTAAACAACATTTGCGAAGCTTCAACTCATACTTATTGCCTGCAAGAGACAAATCTATTCTATCTATGGCTGAGTGGATAAGGCGTCAACTGATGAGACGTTTCGTTGCAAGCGTGAGGCAATGAAAAATTATGTTCATAAATTTACACCTACCTACCGCAAGAAAATTGATTGAGAAGTCTAAAGTGGAAGGAATGACACGCTGTCAGGCTTTATGGGGTGGGGAGAAGACATATGAGGTTACTCATTTCAGCTTATCATACGTTGTCGACATTGGAAAAAGAACTTGTACTTGCATGAAATGGAATTTAACTGGAATCCCATGTCCACACGCTACGTGTGCAATTCTGAAAGAGAGATTGAAAGTAGATGATTATGTGGATGATTATTATTCGGTTGAAACATATTTAAAGGCTTATGGAGGGGTAATACATGCAATGCCCGGACAATATCAACTTGAGAAAGCTGATATGGTGCCTCCGCTGCCACCTAAATTTGTTATTCAACCTGGACGGCCAAGAAAGAATGCTAGAAGGCGAGAACCTGGTGAAGAGCCACCAAGCAAGACAAAGCAGATAAGGATATCTCAGAAGCGACATTGTAAAATTTGTGGAAAAGAGGGACATTACAAGAACAAGTGCAGTGTTGCTCTGAATAGCGAAGGCAGTATGGGAAAATCTACTAATACTGGGAAGAAGAGAAAGTATACCAAAAAGGTACAATTTCTAACCCTTAAAATTGTTCTACTATTTGCATTTTCCATTATGTGTGTTTTGCTTAAAAATGCATCAAATTGGTCATTCACTGCAGTAGTTGATGTATGTTTTTGGTCCCAGTTAACACCATCGGAAAATGCTACAACTTTGGCCACCACTGCTGTGCATTCTGAGACAAGCCACACACAATCAACCATAAATCAGGTTTGTAATTTTGTAATTTTGTAATTTTTAATGTAATCGTCCAATCTCAAGTTAATGTTTGCATTTTTTTATTTAGAATGCATCAACTATGCCAAGCCCTGCTGCAACATCAGAGCGAGTCCAACCCTGCATTCAGGTAATTTATATGTACTTTTCTGTACTTTAGGTACGTTTTGTGTCTGCAGAAGGGTGTATTTTATAGGTATGTATTTTTATGTTACTTGCATTTTATGTGTACGTTATGTGATGTATGTGCATACACTTCTTTTGCGTATTACTGAACAGTGATATTTTTGCTATTGTAGGATGTCTGTAGTCAGACCATCCCTGCAGTGACCCCTTGGTTGATCAGAACTAGTTCTTCGACGGTCGCCTAGACACAGTGGCTATGCGGCCCGGTCTACAGATCAACCTGTTGCTAGTGCACCCCCATTACCAAGACGTTCTCCTAGAAAGCGTGTGAAGACTTCTAATCAAACTGCAACAACTGCCCCACCAAAGAAAAAAGGAAACACAACTAGTGCAGCTAACCCTTTCAGACGGCCGCGCAAAGCATGGAAGTGAACTAAGTTGTATAACTCTGGTTGTTTGAACTTTAATGTGTAACTTGCTATTGTGGAACTTTTGTTGTTACTTTTGTTGTATTGGCCGTCTGAACTAAGGCTGTTAAAACTTTTGTTGTCACTTTTTTGTATGCCAACTCTGGCCATGTTTTGTGTATGCCAACTGTGATGTTTCAGTTTTTGTGAAATTTCTGCTCATGTATGTAATGCAAGGAATTCAGGTCTTGTATTCAGGTCTTGTATTTTTTCAGTTTGCAGATGACACTCAATTTATATTACAGTTGCAGTATGTACAAAATAAACCCTGGAATTATATTACAATGGTAACGAACATGTTCACTTACACTTAACCTTCACGAATTCTTATACATTACAAACTTTAAAACAATAACATTCGATAAGATAACCAGTACTGATAAAACAACGTACACCCTAATTCCAACCATCCTTTCAAACTTCCTAACCTTTGAGCGTAATTCAGAGTTTTCATTTTCAATCTTATTCTTCTCAAAAACCAGCTTCTTGATTACTTGTACAGCTCTTTCAGAAAAAGGATCATCCCTCCACATGAAATAATTACAACCCTTCTTTTCCGTCCAATATAGACGACAACCGAAAAATCTCCTCCCATAATTATTTTCAGTACGCGCAACACATTCTTTCGCTTCTAAACCACAATTGCATTTTCTTACACTGAAACTCATAGATGTTGAGTTCGTAGAAGACATCCTGCATATCAAAACAATATTCACATACCAAATCTGATTTGCAAATTCATACTACTAAATTTGAAATCTGAATTCAACCACCAATGCACTAACGGATTACACAATTCAAGTACAAAACAATCCAGTAACAAAACACTAAACATACTAAACCTAAATCAAATGATATGTTGTATTTCCACATAGCCGGTTACCAAATTGACACATCTTGAAGGTACGAACATCTCTACAAAACCTCATAATCTTACCTATCAATGTCGCCTCTCGATTCAGAACGAATCTGTGACATGAGCGGCTGCGGACGAGTGAAGAATTGGATCGAGGGTTTCTTCTGCTTAAAAGCAATTTAATGTTATTTATATAATAAAATAAATATAACGATTGAATTCACGCGTTTGACGGTAAAGGTAACGGTACAGTAGTTAGGTGGCGTTGTGGTAACGGCGTATGTTAAACAGGTGGTCATATGCAATATTTCATTATACAGGTGGTGGAGTGAAATATGTCACATTATACAGGTGTTTTTCTGTAATTTTCCCTATAAATAAGTGACATATTCATCGTATGCTTGCTATGTCGTTTAGACTTCGTCACAATAGGTTTGTCTTGTGTAATAAGGTTTGTTTTAGACAAAATCGTTATGATGTCTGAGTGCCAGACTAATGAGATTCGATGGTCAAGATGTCGTCAATGATGTACTATATTTAAAGATAATTCATGGTTGAAGATGTCTCAAATTTGTATCACATTTATATTCGTGACGAGATGTATTCATCATTGAAAAGATCTAACCGTCCGTTTGCTAGGCTTTGTACGGTCGGTATAGGCCCACTAAGTCAAAGAAATCCAACTCTGAACCTATACAAACCGGAAACGCTGAACAGATCTTTGAAGCGACCGAACCATCGGTTTTGATTTTGAGGAAAAACTGGTGGCAATCAAAGCTCCATTTAGTGGAATGCTGAGTCCCAAAATTTTGGAAAATGTGTTGCTGAGTTCTAATAATTATAGAGTATCTTATGTTTTCTTCAAGTGGGCTGAGTAACAGTTTGGTATAGGCATAATTGTTATCTATACAAGGCCATGGCTGGGCACCTATCACGTGCTCGACAAAATGACCAGCTGAAGATATTGGCATTTGAGATTAGGGGTGGCATTTTGTACCCGAAAACCCGAATTCAACTCGTAAATCCGAAAGATTTAGTGGGTTCGGTTCGGATTTTAGACAATGCCGGTAGGGTACGGGTTTAATATATAATTTTTAATCAAACCTGCAAACCCGCATTATACCTATAAATACATATTTATATATTCATAATAATATATATTATGTAAGACGGAAAGACATAATCTTAGTCGTTGATTTGATTAATTTAACGGTTGGGATTAAAGTTGGTTTGTATATAATGGGCGGTTGGATTTGCAAAAAACCCTAGCGGTTGAGAGTGATGGTTATATTTTTGAATCAAATCTCATCCGTTGGATTGTTAGAATTCAACGATCGAGATCGTGTCTCACGGTCTCACATTTATTTATCCGTCCTCCTAGAACGTTACTCATACATCATATTTATTTTTTTGCTCAAATTATTACTTTCTAGTTAGGCAATGACTAAATAACAATTTATGAATCTTATTCTATCACTAGGAAGGGATTGAATAGCAAGAGCTCGGAACGTGTCTCTCGCCGGTAATTTAAACATAATGTCAGAAGACTACACGTACTCAAAATACGCGGGTCGAGTACGGGTACGGGTTTATCTTTTTTTAAAATCTATAAACCCGAACCCGAAATTTTACTACTTGGGTCGGGTACGGGTTTAACTTTTTTATAAAAAATCCGAAAATACTGCTGGGTTATTAGGGTATTTCGTTAAGTGTTTTGGGAGTTTAGGGTCGGTTGAAGTTGCAGATCAGTGATTTGGGAAGGTTAAAGAAATAGGGTTGTGTGTGCCAAATAATTATAGTCATAATTGTTTGCTGGAGGCGATGCCAGTACTGGAACCCTTTTTCCTGACTTGAAGTATGATTAATATATCTCCTTGCTTTTTCCTGACTTGAAGTATGATTAATGTTTGTAGTGATATGGTCGAAATGGCAAGCTATGCACCACTTTTTGTGAACGTGAATGACAGAAAATGGAATCCAGATGCAATTGCCTTCAACTCATCCCATAAATACGGGATACGCAGCTACTACATGCAACAATTCTTCGTAGAGTCCAGCGGGCTTACACTTCTCGTGGAATATCAGGTGCGGGTTTGAAGTAAGAATTGCCCAAGATTTGGATGACTCGGGAGGCATTTAGTAACACCAAGTGTGCTTAGAAGACCAGCTATATAATTAGAAGAATTGCTTTTAATGTCATTATGATCAAATGCCCTGTGTAGGAGATAAAAAATGTATTGATAAGCAAGAGGAAGTGAAAACCAAGGATTTTAAAAGAGCAAAGATAAATGAAAAGGACTTGAAAATGAAAACAGTGTTTTGCGAAAATGAAAACATAAAAAGGGTTTGTTAATAGCCTAAGACAAAATAAGTAACATAAAAAAGTAATAACACTGCTAATCTTGTCACATAGCATGTCTTGCCTTACATTGGTAAAAGTTCATAAAATTTCCATTTTCTGGAATTAAAAGCCTTTTGGCAAAGTTGCTTATTGCTGAGCACATTGCACACGCTGTTGTTCGTAAAAGAGGTTTCTTCGCATTGATGTGTTAGGTGGGAGTATAGTTTCAAGTGCCTTGGCTTGGTCATGAGTAATTGAGTCTGGGAAATCAACCGAGAAGTGGACATACAACTTGCCCTTCATGAAAGGCCTCTGGTATATTGGCATTCCCACATCATTTATGGCCTTAAATTTGTCTGCCAACAAAAGGTAGACGAGGATTTAAAAGAAGATAAAAGAACTGATGAACATACAAGAATAAGAAATTCAAAAACCTAGGCAAGGTTAATCAAACTCTTAAGAGATGCAAAAAAAGAAGCAATTGCCTGACTCAATAAGCAATTGGTCTTCCTCAGGCTCTGACTTAAAAAGCAATTGCCTTTCATCCAAATGGGTCAGTATGAATTGGAAACCACACAATGCCTCAGTCAATGAAGAGAATGTTCAACAAATATATTTTAACCCTTCCGCTTGAATTTCGGGTGTTCTTTTTGTTGCAAGACAAAAACAATATCACCAGTGACTGTGTCTGGCTGGCTGCAAGATATACCAATGTTAGCTCTAAGATGCCACTATATACAAATTGCAGCAGACACAAATAAGATCAAATGTGTTCTTACAGCTTCATCAGCAGACACAAATAAGGTCAACATGCACTTCCAATACCTTCTTTTCTTGCACAACCTTCTACCCTTTGCACTGAGGACAGCGATTCTTGTCATTGATAGTCTCTCCAGTACCCTTACAATCATTGCAAGGATATTGCATTTGCTTTATCATAGAAGGTCCAAGATGCCTGTATCATTCATGAACCTTGACAACCCCCACAAGTCATGGAAGCCCCGGAGGACGTGTATCCCTTACTGCAAAAACAGAAGCTAAAGTTCATAAGAATTGACCAAGCATTACTGCATTAGTACCACATTCATCACTGTAACTGACGCTTCATAAGATAACAGACCCTTTGCACTTGGAACACATGACATTCCTAGAAAGGGATTTCTTTGATGTTCCATTGTAAAGATCTTCAAGAGAAATGGTGGTGATCTTTTTAGCAAGCTCCGTTTTGTTTGCACCTACAAGTTTGTCGATAGTTTGTCCATCTTTGATGAAAAAGAAAGTCAGAGTGGCTTTAATGTCCCATGATACACTGAATTCCTGCCAAAACACACACACATAAAGATATTTAAAGATTTGTCAAGATGATAATACAAATTGTTTTTGAAAGCAAGGAACAAAAGAAATGTTTTAACATTAATGCAGCAGGTGAGAAATCTCGAACTCTACAAGTGGATTATGGAAACCTCAGACACGCACAAAGAACTTACAATCTTGCCCAGTCTATTTGCTTCCAATAGCTTTTCTTCCCACACTTCTAGTTTAGTGATAACGTGTACGTTTCCATCACCAAACTCAGCCTTGCAATCTGAATCCGCATCTCTTCAGGATGATGAAAGCCTACCTACACTAACACAAAAACCATATCAGATGACTCCATTTATCCTTGCACTAGAGTGTAACAATGTGAAAAAAAGAGAATCTGAATTCACGGAGATTGAATGACAATATGAAAAAGACATTTTTAAAGCCTCATTGACCAAACACCACCTGAGATCGATATTAACTGTATGAACAAATAAAATGTATTAGCAATAAACAAACGACATCACATTAACATGATATCAACTAAACAAACCAGAAAAATAATGAACAATTATCAACTGACATAGAAACTTATTGACATTAGAAAGAAAGAATCAAATAAATAGAAGAAAGGTGCAGTGTTTTTAATAAAGATACTTGAGGAAGTTAGTTTGAGCATCGAACACCCATTCAGACGTGAAGCTTGAGTAAACAAGAAACCTGAAAGATGGGATGAGGTTTATAGTTGGGTAGAAAAGATGAAAAATGTGAATAAAAAACAAGATAGCTTAGGTTCAGGGGTTGCTAACAAATCAGATAAGACAACATATCCACAACAATAAGCTTCGTAGGGATCAAGTAGACACCAATATAAAAATATATAACACAAGTGATGGAAGCCCCGGACTCAGATCCCTTACTGCAAAACAGAACTTTATAAGGTTCCTTAAACTACATCACATCAACTAAAAGAATAAAGAAGAATTATCAACCTTCAAATCCGACATGAATATGAGCTAATAACTGGACATGCATCATAACTAAAACAAAGTAAACTGCTAAATCAATAAACAAACCACAAGAATAATGAACAATTAATTATCAACATTCAAATCGGACAAAGCATATCATATGAATCAATTTCAGATAAAAAACTGAGACCAAACCAAACCTTTCTAAATCGCAGACTTCCTATACGCCTTCCAATCACCTCATAATACTTGTCTTCGGCAAACATCCTCCACCAAATTCAAAACACAAAAATCAAATTCACCAGATCTGAATTCCACAAGCGAGTCGACTCACCGATTCAGCCCAGTTATTATTTGGGCCTGAGGATGAACAAGTCCAGTCCAGGCACGCGAATCTTCAACTGAAAGACACCGTCTGTGACTTCCGACCAAATAACCAAAACAAGGCATAATTCTTAAACACTAAAACTCGAGATGAATCAATTCACACGAACGCGTTTTTTCCTTTACTGAAATAAAACACTTAATTTTGTTGAGCAGTAATAATCAGAGTTGAATCAAAAAAAACACGTTCACGCAAGTGCTCATAGGTGCATTTGCATATAAATAGCTAAGCCCCCTGCTGCTAAGCCAAAAGTCAGTATCTGAAAACATGAGTATCAAATGCTTCATAATCATCTTCTTTTTGTTCATCTTGAACAATGGTGTAGCTGGTCTTCAACATGATGAAGACCAGCTCAAGAAAATGCACGAAAATTGGATGAAGAAATTCAACCGGGTTTACCCCACGCCAGAGGAGCAGGCTCGCAGATTCCACAACTTCAAAGACAAGCTTATCTTCCTTGAAGAGCAGAAGAGACTCCATGGGCCCAACTATTCACTTGGTCTCACCATCTTTGCTGATATGTCTGTTCAAGAATTCCAAACGCAATATACTGGATGTGGATTACCACATCATGAAGATGCACAGGTAGAACTCAATCAGTTTGATGATGATTATGTTCCTCCAGAGAGTGTTGATTGGAGGAACAAATTGACTCCAGTGGGAAACCAAGGAGATTGTGGTAATTCATTGTTCTTACACATTTTCTTCTTACACATTTTGTTCCTAGCTAATTATGAGCTAATGCAGGATCATGCTGGGCCTTTGCCGCTGCAGCAGCAGTTGAGGCTGCAGAGCATATCAACAACGGATATTTATATCAACTTTCTCCTCAAGAGTTAATTGATTGCATGCCTGGAACAAATAATTGCAAGAGTGGCTCTCCTAGGTCAGCTTTGATTTGGATTAGTAGAAATGGAATAGTCACCAACGATTTATATCCATATCAAGGAATCCAATCAACCTGCAGACCTCGACTAAGGTCAGATAAAGTGGTGAATATCATTGGCTACCAGCTAGTTCCAATGGACGAAATAAAGTTAAAATTTGCAGTGTCAAAGCAGCCCGTAATCGCCCTATTGGATTCAACAAGTTTGACAGATTATGGCACAAATGATATTATACGCGCGTCTTGGTGCTCCTCATCGAACATAAATCACGCGGTTTTAGTTGTGGGTTATGGTTTCGACGAGGCAAAGGGTATGAATTATTGGATTGTGAGGAACTCTTGGGGACCACATTGGGGTGATGGAGGATACGCAAAGCTGGAGAGGGATGCTTCAAACAGAGAAGGGGCTTGTGGGTTGATCGCCACACATCCCTTCTATCCGTTTGTATGAAATATAATTACTAGCTACTGACCTATTACAACATTATTGACAGCTGAATGCAACCAGCTAGTAAATAAAAACCTATTTACAGATTTTCTGTAATTACATGATTATATATATAAATACGCACTACACAATGAATTTGTTTGTTGAGTTTTTTAAGCCAAGTCTGATCCTTATAAAGTAATGGACCTTGAGCCTCTGGCCTTGTGTCAAATTGTGTTTTCTCATTGATTAGATAGTGTGATAGTCTTGGCCAGAAACTGAGATTGCAGGAGGTTTGAAATTGAGCAAGTCATTTCATCTTAAGTAACCAGCAAGAAGAAAACGACGGCACTTCAAGCAAGCGCGAGTGATGTGTTTTTAAGCATTCACAAAACGCAGTGTTTTGGGTGGAGACTTAATATTTGGGGCTTTTGGAAAAATTAGGGTTAACGATTCGTCAGAGAAGAGACAAGCGATTCCGAAACTGAGGAGAGTGCTAGAGCGATTCTGAACGCAGAAACCCTAATTGAAGACAACGGAGAAGGCTATGATTTTTGAGAAGAAGGATTGGTGAGTCAGAGTCTGACATCTAGTGAAGTTGTTCGGCGCAGATCCATCGAAGCTTTGGTTCAAACTTAGTTGATTCGCATTCGACTCAGGTGATCTTGTTCCTATAATCAATTAGAGTCTCTAGATAAACTACTGTGATTGCACGTAGGATGGGGTGTGCGAGGAATGCTTACACGTTGACTCCGTTATTGCAAGGTTATTGTGGAGCTGGGATGTTTGAGAAGGCTATGAGTAAGTATATTTTTAGAGATGGCTGATGCACTCGTGTATTCGATTTTGTTATTAAGTTTTCTCAAGAGGGGATTTGTAGATTAAGTGTTTGAGTTGCTTGAAAGAAAATGCTAATATTCATTTAAATGAGAAGACCTTCTATGTGATGATTCATGAAATGGTGAAACAGTGTACAATATATATGAGGCGATTTTGTTGTTTCATAAAATGCTGAGTTGTGGATTGTATCCAGACATGTCTTTGTATGATGTGCTGATAGAAGGGTTTTGCAAAATAAGACGTACTGATGTTGCCCTGTGCTTGTATGTGATATTGAAGCAACCAGAAATTAGTCCTGATGTAAAAATTCTCACAAACCTTGTTTCATGCATTTTTAAAGATCAGCAGTTGTCCAGTTTAGTGAAGGATGCAGAGGAAAGCAATGATGGTAAAGACACTATCATGATCTTTAATGCTATTTTATTCTTTTGTTGATAATGGTTCAATAGAAAAAGCATATCATCTGCTTTTGAGAACGATGGATGAAGATGTTGTCATGGACCAGGAAGTTTAGATGTTTTGTGGTAAACACGATGGAATATTTCCGATCCAAATACAAATTGACTGGTAAATTCGTTTTCTCTATTAACTGATAGGCCAAAGTTTACCATTTGATTTGTGCAAGTTTCGCTACCATCATCACATTTCTAGTCTTCCTCTCATCAATAACTGGTTGATTTGAACTTTGTTTTGTGTTTTAGGCTGAGAAAGAGTTGGCTATATGTACAGCCACCCTAAACGGGCCTTAGCCTGAAATGGAAGCTGCAACTGCTAATTTTCCAACAGGTGTATTGTTTATTTATGATATTTGACTTGCTAAGATTCACTATGATCGTGCGCTTAGAAGATATCTCACAAACTCAAGAAACTACACAGGGCTTAAGTTATGTTGTCATTCTCCATGTATTACTCTATCTGTTTTTTGCAGACGAGTGTATCTCATTTTTTTAAAATATTTTTAAAGTGTCTGATTCTTTGTCTAACCAACACCATTTTATAGGATTTATTTGAATAAGAACCTCTATGACGAGTTTGAAAACAATTATCTACGCGAGTTATATAAAAATAAATAAGAACATAAATATATAAAAAATTACTCTTTATTTAATTCACCCGAGTTCAATTAACAAAACTAATCAACCCTATCAAAATTTTAAATTCATTAACAATTACAAAAAATTGGATTAAAATAATGAAAGTTTAGGTGATTAGAAAAATAATTTTCTAATTATGGCTTAGGCATGTATTTAGTATGATGTCTGCTCTTTTTCATTGTTGATTTATTAGCAATATTTTCTAACATTAAATAACTAGTCTTAGTTTTTGTCAAATGTAATTGGACATTCCATATGATCAGAATCAAATAAAATAAATATGAATTCGAATAGATAAGTTTAAGACTAAAAATTGAATCCCACACATAGTTCTCTTGTTGTATTTTGTAAAGTGAATTTAAAATTTTAAGAAGTTTCTTGTACAATGTGAAAACTAAATGAGAATTTGTAGCAATGACAACTTACAGTTTTTTAGAAAAATATTTATTGGGTGAAAAGCCTTAACAGTTAAGTGTTTAAAATGTCCTTTAAGATTTGAATTGATGACTTTTATGTCAACACTAAAAACTATTAATTTAAAGCGAACTTATCTTCTTGATAGTTTAAAAAAAATACTAACTAGATCATGTATAAAGTGATAGTTTTCATATAAAATATAAAATCATCCTAACATTCAATTGATTTTAATCGGACGGTTTAAAAAACATAATAAATTGTTACCAAAATAAAAAAAGGGCAAATCTGTAAAGTGATGTAAAATAATTACATTGAAAATCTGAATAAAATAATATATCCTTAAAATCCTTCAACTTATTGACAATTCCAAATCAAATTTTGATTATATCATGTTTTAATTGCAACTACGATTGTTAATGAACATGGTCCAAAATATTGTAGTGTATAGTTATAGAACCATATAGTTTAAATATTTGGACCATATCAAAATTGACAATATTTTTCATTATTATATGCTAGGTCCAAGAAAATGTGATCTATGGTTCATAAACTATTTGGTCGAATAGGGTTTCAGTTCAACCATTTTCATTGCAAATATGATTTACATGGTCCAAATTTTTGTGTTATATGGTTCTAGAACCATCTTGTTCAAATTTTTGGACCATATCAAATTTTGACAATTTTGTCGATTATCATACATAAAGTCTAAGAAATTTAATAGATGGTTCATAACTAGTTATATTATTTAGACAATCACAATCTATTATATAATCGTTCATAAAAAATAGGGTTTCAAAGTTGTTGATTTGAATTTATATGGTGTGATACATGGTTTTAGAACCATCTAGTTTAATTATTTGGACCGTGTAAGTTTTGACAAATTTATGAATTATTACATACAAGGTCCAAGAAAATGTGAAGTTTGGTTCATAACTATTTCAGTTATTTGTATCGTCATCGATTTTTACAAATTTATCCATAAAATTTAGAAGTTCAAAGTTTTTTATTTTAATTTACATGGTTCGAATTGTTAATGGACATTTCTTTGCGTACAATCCCACCAGCGGCGATAACATTTTTGTTTCTGCAATCAAAATAGTATCAAAGTTAACGGATAAAACAAAATCTGTTAATGAACAATTTGGACAGATTCATGAACCAAATAGATCACACACTCGGTCCAATAAATTGTTTAGTACGTATGCTTCAAGAACCATACCTTAAGATTATTCGAAAATGAAACTCAAGTTTTGTTCAACGAAAATGTAAACATTTATTATGAACCATATCAAATAAACTTTGTACCATATATTTCAGATATGGTTCAAAAAATATTTAACATGGTTCACGAACCAAGTAAAAAAACTTTGTACCATGTAATTCATGTATGCTTCAACAAATTATTAAACATGGTTCATGAACCATAACAAAAAAACTGTATCGTACCATTAAAGTGGTTCAACACTAACCACTAGATCGAAATAAGGGTGATTGCAACATTTATAGCATGAGACGACATGGTTGGTATGTTATTGGAGTGATTGCAACCACAATGATGCACCGGATCGGAGCTTCTGATGCGCAGTCGATGCTCTCCAATCGAAATTGGAATAAGTTAAGATTTTGAATTCTTATCCCTAATTAGTTGCCAACTGATTTTGTCATATTTTTTGTTCCTAAATTACCCCTAGAGATTTAATTTGAATTTATTTATTCTCTAATTGGCAATTAATTAATTAATTTTTGTAATTAATCTGAATCGTTAATATACATATTTTAATGGTACATATTAGTTTATATTATATACAATTAATGCACTTTATACATGATGTCTACTCATATATCATATATGAATCACTATCAAGTAAAAAATGTAATTATTAAATAAAATCATATGCCGTAATGGTATTAAATTTTCAATTCTCTTGACAATAAATTGTGCATTCATTACTCTTGTTGTTATTTAAAATGAAGGAAACATGCGATAATTTTTAGTTTTTTATCAATTAAGACTTATTAATCGACAACATCGTAGTATATATGGAAAAAATAAAAAGTTTTGAATTTCATCTTTATACATCTTTGAAAATGCTGCCTGTACCATTAATAACACAAATCAGTCAACATCAAAACACGCAACAAATCGCATATAAATATATTAGTAACAAAATTTGTGATAACTACTTAGATTTAAATTAACATGAAAACCTTTAAATATATGCGCATTTTCTTAACTATAGTAATTTTGTACTCATGGCAGGAAATTTTTGCAATGACGTCCCATCATATCCTGGAGGACACCATGCCCATGTTTGAGCAATGGATGACTAAACACAATCGTGTATACTCTACTCCAGAAGAAAAAGAAAAAAGATTTAAAATTTGGAAAGAAACTGTGGCCAGAGTGAATGAACAAAATCGAATGTATTGGCCTGAGAAACCGTTTGGTCTATTATCGTGGTCAGATTTGACAATTGATGAATTTTGTTCTCGATATTGTGGTAGTAGAATAGTACATATAAAAGACGAAGATATTGACGATGTTGTTTCCAATTAAGTTTCTGAAGTATTATCTCATGGATGTTCATCAAGTTATGAATCATCTAATGGTTCTTAAATTTCTATTTTAAATTAATAAATGAATAATAAAGCTATTAAACATTGATTCTATAAATATATAAGGTTGTTCAATTTATTAATGTTCTATATGTATCAAAACATTAACCAACTTTGGTCCCTTTAATGCATGTCAAATATTTTGCTAACACTTGACTGATAGATTGCGACTGTTCGCCCGGCTGCATGAACTATCTTCTTGACAATCTAAACAAACACACTATATACATTATATATTTGAATATTGTCTGCATCTTCTTGATACGCTATACAAAAATTCACACGCAAATTGAAAAGGTTGAATTGTCTGATCACCGTCTTTGGGAACTATAGCTATGATGGAGTAGGGTTGTGCATTGGTTGGGTTAGGATTGCTTTGGATCGATTCGTACCCGACCTGAAAGTAGTTGAGATACATTTACACAAATATAGTGATCTTTAAATATTTCATCCACAAAATTCTGAATTGAAATACAATTTGACGACTGAAGCTTTAAGTGTTTCTTCCGACACTACGAAAAACGACTTTTATGAATAAGCATTTTTGTTATAATATATCTATGATTCACGAATATTGCAGTTTCGCAATGTCTATGAATATCATTTTGCAATATAAACTACATCAATTAGTTGGTAAAATTATCTGCTTCAATGACAATTTGAATTAAAAAGGCGATGTAATTGAATTAAAGCTTAATGAATTATTATTAACAGTCAAACATTATTAACAAAAATAAAGATATGAATAAAATTAATTGGTTTGAATTGATTAATTCAATGGAAAAAATTAGTAACTGTCGATTAGTTTCCAAAATTTAACGAATCTAATAAAAGTTAAATATATATTGAAAGAGTAAAGATCAGGCGAAGATTTCGCAGCATTGGCGTTCCAAAATCTAGAGTACTGCAAGTGCTTACCCCTAAACTCGGACAGGCCAGCCTTTGCGAACGAGACGAATGCTTACACGTTGACTCCGTTATTGCAAGGTTATTGTGGAGCTGGGATGTTTGAGAAGGCTATGAGTATATTTTTAGAGATGGAAGGTAAAGATATGGCTGATGCACTCTAGCCAAAAGCCCTAAATTGAAATCAAGAATCCTAATTCTAAAACACAAGAATTACCCTGGTATCCCGGTTGAATCTCTGTCAACCGGACTAATCCAGAAAAGAAAGAAGTTTACTATGATGAATGCGGATGGTTGAGGTTGCGGATCAGTGTTTTGGGAAGGTTGAAGAAATGGGGTTGTGTGTGCCAAATAGTTATAGTTATAATTGTTTGCTGGAGGCAATATCCAGAAATCCTGAGAAATCCTAAGATTTTCAATCTTCGCGCCTATATATTTGTACTAGTGTCTTTTCAGGTTTCCTCTGAAGGAGGCTCTGGGAGTAAAGAGAGCTCGGTACAAATTTTTTGAAAGAAGCATGCATGAGACAGACACTGTAACAACGGTTTCTTTCTCCCTACAAAGCAGCAAGCAGGTAATGGATTTGGAGATGTTAATTTTAACTGGAGTCTTCCGTTCCTAGCAACCCATAAAAATGTACAAATGAGCAAGAGGAAGTCAAAACAAGGGATTTACGAAGAGCAAAGATGAATGGAAAAGACAGATATGTTGAAGGATGCCATATCTATGCCGTTCCAACTCTCCATATGAATCTCTTGTTATATGTTCTTACATGCCTAGACAGTATGTCTCATGTTCAGGGGCGAAGCTAGGATTTTGAAACTTGTAGGGCTAAAAAAAATTTCAGAAGTAGTTACCGGGCTGTGGCAGAGTCAGCTCGCTGGAGTAAAAAAATTCAAGGTGTAAAAAAATTTCTTGCCAAAATCTTACCGGGCTGAAGCCCAGAAGCCAACCAGCTGGCTTCGCCCCTGCTCATGTATGGTTTGTTT